>OX638373.1:620786-725546 GCA_951812925.1 Calliopum simillimum | reverse complement strand
CCTCCCATATAAGCAAAAGCTTCAAAACGCTATACTGAAAGCGTTTTTTTGAGATATTCGAACCAACTTTGACTCAGACACTAAAAATTATAAATGAAAGCTCTCAGAAAAAATTGGTTGAAATCGTACAAGGGGGCGTGGCACCTCCCATATAAGCAAAAGTTTCAAAATGCTATACTGAAAAAGTTTATTGAGATAATCCAACTTAATTTCACTCTGACACTAAAAACTATAAATGCAAGCTCTGAACAAAAACTGGGTGTACTCGGACAAGAGGGCGTGGCACCTCCCATATAAGCAAAAGCTTCAAAACGCTATACTGAATGCGTTTTTTGAGATATTCGAACCAAATTTGACTCAGACACTAAAAATTATAAATGAAAGCTCTCAGCAAAAATTGGGTGAAATCAGACAAGGGGGCGTGGCACCTCCCATATAAGCAAAATTTTCAAAATACTGCAGTGTAGGGTATTTATTTTTTGGCCAGGCCAAAATTTACATCCTTACTAGTTTCATATCGATACGTCCAGCGTATAAGTTGGTAACTAGAAAATCGTAGTTTTTAGTTATGAGCATTTTTGTATTTTAACTTTTTGTTTTGTATGAAAACCTTTATAAAATAAATTTAGGTTGTGATTTAAAAAATAGCTCCCAGCCCTTCAAATTTCAAGCTAGAGTTACCAAAATTTGTCACAAGTTAGAAAAGTTGGTAACTTGAGTTGGATGTATCGATATCAACTTTAAATTTAAATTTGCTCTCCTGAAAAATTATGAAAACATGCGATACTTCGTTTTGCCATCTTTGAACAGATATGTACTAAATTAATTTTTTAAATTATTTACTAGTTGCATTCATAGTCAGTTTATCGAATACCACGAATGTTATTTAGATCACTGGTTCCCACACTTGGGTGTCACGTTGCTGACTTTTTCTATTTTTCATAGCCAGGGAAATTTTTCTTAAATTTTTTTAGCAATGAAGAAAAACTTTCTTTCGTGAACACAACAAAATTCCCAAATTTAAATTTTTCGTGTAAAAAAAAACATCCTTATTTTCAAATGTCTCGTGGACACTTTTTTTTACCTCTCACGAAGTCCCAATATTTTCTTTTGTTGGTATGGACTCCGTGTAAATTGTTTTTGACTTTAAGAGGCAAAATTTGTCACAATTTTTAGATATATTTAAAAAGCTGTTATCACATTGCATTATAATTATATAATTACATAACTTATAACTTTACCAGTACTATTTTGTACGACTTATATATTTTTATTGAATAGTTACAGGTATTGAAGTATATTACGATAATTATTTAAATTTGGGTAATCCAAAGATAGCACCCTTACTACGTAACATTAAAGCTTAGCAGATGATGAACCTAAATTTAAGATCCAAAATTAAAGATAATTTAATTTTTACTTATTTGGTTTAATTTTATGCCTTTCCTACAATTTTTTTTTATTTACACACAGAATATACTGTCCGAAACTGGAAACTTGTTATTTTGTTATTCGGTTAGCAAAACAATGCAGGTAACGGCCACATCAAGCAATATTTTTTAAAATGTTGCTGGCTTCAATATTAATACCACTTAGGCTTAAAAAATATCATATAGTTTTTTTTTTCGCTTTGTATTTTTTTTAAATTAAAACTTTACTATTGAAGCTTATTGCAGTTTAAATCGTTTGCCTTTAGTTCCTGTGCACTTGAGTACAAATGATTTTGTGGAGCTAACTCAAATGTGCGCTTAAGAAGTAAGGCAGCTAAGCGAATTATACTGTAATATGGAACTATTTTTTAAGTATTGGATTTTTATCTGGTATATTTTATATATAGTTATATTTTGCATTATATCTACATATATTTTCATTTTAATTTTTTATTTGGTTTATTACGTATTTTATTTCCACAATTTTGGGTTTTTGTTTTCATAAGCATGCTTATTTAATTTTTATCATTTTGTCTATATTTTGATTCATTTTCTTACGGGTTGAATACTTTTTTTTGGCCTTAATACTTCTTTTAATTTCTGTTTCTGATTAAATCAGTAACCATAATTTTTAAGATCGACTTACGCTATTCTTTCTCGATAACGTTTAGGTGGCATGACTTTGACAGCGATATTCTATTGGCCCTATTTGTACGGGTCCGAATATATTTCGTCCTTAAATTTTTCAATAGAGATATTGCGACAAACAAAAATATTAGAGTTTTGCGCGCTTTCCCCTTACAGCCTCCTTGAGCAATATCTCACATATAATATTTGTAGGATCTTTTATCAGTTTTATTTTATTTTTTTTGTGGGGATATAGGTAGTGCAATTTTCGCAGATTCTTTGACGCTCGTGAGATTAATTTGTACTATGTGCTTTTTCACTTAAATGTAAAATCGCGTAATTTTTTTGTATTAAAGTTTGCAGTTGAATTTTGGATGCAAAGCACATGTTCCTAAAGTTTCCTCTTAGGTTTTCACTACAGCTATTGTAGTTTCTTTTCCACCATTCACTGATCCTTAGTTATATTAATCATTGGCTTAGCTTTTATTTATTGCATGTATGTATATGTATTCTACTTGAGTTAATTATTGTACTTTATTTTGTATTTAAAAATGAGTTGTAATGTATATATTTATTAAATTAAACTGAATAAATAATTTCCTTTTTCTTGTAGCATTCCATTAGTACTTAAAAATGGGTGATATAGGCCTCTTGGGGAACCGAACACCCAAGATAAAAAAATCGGTAACGCGCCAAAAAATGCATACCGCAAGGTGGTGAGGAAACTGCATTCTAATACTGAAGATATTCCACAAAATTGTTTACACCTTAAAAGTTAATGCATGAATTGAAATTTTTCTATGTATTACTAGTATTAATTTGTTTTTTAATTTTCGTTTTTTCTAAACTTCTAATTAAATTAAAATTTTTATTATTTTCTTCTATACAGGTTTTTATTTTTTATAAGACATGGTTTTACATCAAAACTTATCATTACGATATCTGCTCTTATTGCCTGTTGAAAATCAAAATCGTCCCAACAATAACAGAAACTAAACGAAATTGCAACGTACGTAATTCAGCAAGACAAACGACAAAGTTTAAAGGAAGCCTTACGCACAAAAAATAAGCGAAAACACACGCACGCATTGGTATTGGGTTTAATTTTATTATTATTAAAATTTAATTTACATTACGTGCTTATGTAAACTTTTTAGTATTACGTATTTCAGAATTATGCTTAAAAACTACAGCAGTTTAATTATATAAATTACATAACATATCTAAAAAGAGCCTAAATCTTATTTCTAACTTCTATGCCCAGTTAAATAATTAAAAACAAAAGAATGTCATATATATGTACATTTATAAAAAAATATGTAATATATAAAAAAATTTTAATACACACATTCAATCGTTTTTTAACATTTTTTAGCTTTATTTCTTAGACGTATAATACATATTTGCATTTATACTGGTTATCAATAGTCTTTACTTTTCGCGATTAGCAATTTTTAATATATCCTTGCAAACAATTTCAGTATCTTCCTCTACTGGTACCTTAAAAGACAAATAAATGCCAAAACGAATTTTTCCCGCAAATTCACGAGCTATAGGTCGAAGTGGTTCAGAAGTCTTTTGTCCAGTATGTTGGTCGATACATATCATTTGACAGCGGGTGCAAAAACCATAAACTTTAAACGAAACAGCACTTATTGAATGTACCCTGTATTTCAAGGCCTTTTCCTTTTTCAGCTGTTATTTTAGGAATTGTCACACCAGCAGTGAGCGATGCGCCTGACAGGCCAAAGATATCACCCAAAAGACTTGCGCTACCACCACCGCCAGCGGCAGGTTCAGTCGGTCCGCCACCAAGCTAAAAATTAAGAGAAAATTAAATTACAATATGCAAGTTTAGAGCGTATTCCAAGCATGCACGTAGATACGACTTAATAAGGATAAAATCAAATTTATATACGACAATTTAAGTGAAAAAACCTACCAAAATATCCAAGCCACCGCCTAATAAATCAACATTACTGGTTGTAGCTGCTGCTACTGGTGCAGCCGGTGCGTTAATGTCCATTGAATAAGTTCATCTAGCAAAGTTGGTTCTAGTAAATCAGTTTCTTCCAAAATCAATGGCTTATCAGCGGGCACTACTTCTTTCGCAGCAGCAGGATCCGTCGACAATAGACGCCAATAGATGAAACCACGATCACGTAAATCTGGATTATCCGAATCTTGTGTAGCCAATGAGAGAACATGTTGTACCAACTCTTGTGTATCAGATGGACGCTTAAGAAATAGTTTTACAACAGCGGTGAATAATTGCAATTGTACTTGAGCATTCTCATCTTGGAAACCCTCTAAGGAGCTATTCAGCAAATCATCTGTTATCTGTTGCACTCATTTCCTCATCATCAAAACCATTTTCACTGCCATGATCGCCATGATGCGAACGTGTATCAGCATTCGTAAATGGATCCGTACATTGCTGGTCGGTTTGAGGTCCTGCCGTTTTGCAAAAATATAAAAATATATTATAAATTAGATATAAACAAAAAAAAAATTATAAGAATTAACTTACTTTGCTGCTGTTTTGTTTTTATTGATAAATGTCATAAATGTCACTATCAGCTGTTAAATTATTCACCAAACTACAAAAAAACTCACCCAATGCACGGTTGCAAATTTATTTGCAGTTCCACCCGCTGGCCTAGTGCCCGCCAAAGGATTATTAACGTCAATTACACCGTCACCCGCTGACCTAGTGCCCGCCAAAGGATTATTAACGTCAAACCAAAAATCTTGCAGCGTTTCACCACGGTCGTCAGAAGTTGCCAGTACGGTCGGAAATTAAGTTTGACCCAAGCTTGTTCCATAATCCGTGTGATTTCAACCCCGTTTTATTTCGAAAACTTTTCAATGAAAAAGTTGAGTCGCACGATAAAAAGTAACATAATCTCTAGTGGCCAATCACAGGTTCTGGAAATATTATTGAAATAGGAAATATTCTTAAAATGAAAACAAAAAAAATCTTTTTATCGAATATCTCCTAAACGATTACTTTTTTCGTATACATTCATATCGGCACTCTTATGCCAAGTCATGGGGTCGAAAACTCAATTCAAATCATCTTTAATGTAGGCCCTTTTTTTGAGCAGAAACAACAAAGTAAAAGTATTTTTAAAATTTTTGGTCAAAAAGAGGTCGAAAAACGGTACACTTGAAAGAACAACAAAAGAAAAATATTAATTTTTGATGCAGTTGTTGGCGCTGAATCTGAATTTGAACCTAAAAGTTCAAAAACACGAATTTTTAGGTTAGGATATCTTAAAAACCATACGCGATTGAATAATTCCGAGACGTAATAGAAAACTTAAAAATTACATTCAGCACTGACAACTACATTAAAAAAGACTAGTTTTGATGTGGTTTGTTGTGTTTTTCTTTGAAGTGTACCGTTTTTTGACCTCTTTTTAAAAATTTTACATATATGGAGAGCCGAACTATTTATAAAAACTAAGTGAACATAAAATTATAAGCCGAACAATAGTATAAAATTTTCTCTTTCGATCACAATATAAGTATTTGTTGAAGGACTTTATTGATTCCAAATATGCATATAGTGCCACCGCGATAATATGAACTAATTAAAACCAAGCTTATGTACTTTTCCGAGATAAACTCAAAAACTCGTAATAGTTTTCAAAATCAATACGAATTTGACTACTATCAATAGTTAAAGATGTTTTTGTAGAATATCGTGAGTGTGCTCGCGATCACATGCAATATATTACAAAAACTTTAATACAATGCAAACAATTAAATAAACTTTAATCTGCCGATTTTAATACATCATTCAAAATACTTATAGCTCTACCAATAAATTCATCAGTGGCGATTACACAATTTATTTTTCTTGTGTTCAAGCTTAATTTCCAAGTAATTGAAAGTATATTGCATTATATTATATTATTAACAATCAAAAATAAACAAATTTTATGTTATATTAAATTCCCAAGTGAATCCCATGAAAATCTTCCAATCGCCTAAAAACACCCACAATCAGGAATGAATTTCCTGAAATGTTATTTTACATTATATGGCAACATTGTTTTCAACCATCACACGTATTCTCTGGCAATCAATGCGTGTGTGAGCAGAACTGCGGCAGCGTTCAGTTTCGCATCTTGATAATAATCTTTGATTTCAACACACAGCCAGCCAGCCACCCAGCCAGCCAGCCAGCCACCCAGCCAGACAGACGGACATGGCTATATCGACTCAGGAGGTGACGCTGATCAAGAATATATATACTTTTCTATACCTGCCACGCCTCCTTCTCTGCGTTACAAACGGAAGGACAAAGTGAATATACCCTGTGTGTAGGGTATAATTATTCACTGTCTTTCACAAAAAATTGAACAGCTTTTTTTTTTTTCAACGTAAAATAATTGATATTGGTAGCTACAGCCTGGGACACTTTAAAACTAATTCCGCTGTCAGACTCGTTTTTTAAAAAAATCTCCATAGCTTCGTCGATCAAACACATCGCTTTGGAAATTTGTTTGGAGGTTAAATTTTGTTCTTCGGAATTAGAAACAAATGTGGTGCCATCTATTAGAAAAAAAAAAAATAAAAAAATCCCAGAAGAAAATTAATGACTTGAACCCAAAACAACGCAACTTCGAAAATCTAACGACGCACAGTGAAAATTAGTACTAATTAAGCAGCGACGCAACTTCGAAAAAACGCAAAACGAAACGACGCAAAGCGAGGTATTGGTGTAATTACAAATTTTTCTTAATATAATTACAAAATTTCTTAATATATATACATAATATAATTAACAATATTTTATTAATATATACTTAGATAGAAATTACAAATTTTCTTCATTTAACTTATAATGCCCCCAGGCATATGTATTTATGTTATCTGCTCTAATGGAGCGTTTATCATCTTGAAAACTTAAAAATACTTTACTTATTTCTTGTGTGTAGATTTGATGTAAAACTGACCGAAATACATACATACATTTTATCAATATGCACTGTTCTTTCTAACAAGCATTTGCGGTAGTTATCAATATTTAATTTTTCAATGGCACTTTTCTTAACCCCTTTTGCTTTCTTAACTTGATCTTTTGCTGCAACATCATCAACATCAATGGAATACATTTTTGATCTGAGACCAATGAACTCTCTCATGATTTTTCCCTTATTTTCATCTTTCATCATACCAAGAACTTTTTTATTTCTCAATGGTATATTGAAACGATTATTTTCAGGGTATTCAAACGTGTCAAAATGAGCGGAAATGTCTTCGCGAATGTCATTATAAAAATTATCTGTCCGAATTGTGTAAATAAATGAATCTGTATCCATATAATTTAATGATAGATTTTCATTATATTTAGGTTGCATGTATTGGTAATGAAAATCATACATTAAATATTTAGATAAATCCAATACAACAAAACCTATGTATATTGGTTTATCATATTTCACTTTAATCGCATCTAATTGTATTGCATACATTTCATCAACAAATTTTTTACTACTATGGAAATTTACTTTAGCTGTTAACGCGCGAAAACCTAAACGTTTACCAGTGCTCTCCCACTCTGTAACAATTTTAACTATTTTTCTTTTGTCCACATTCTCCATAGTTTTGCCAAAGACGGCATTATTCATCAATTTGAAGAAATTCTTTTCAAATTCATTTTTTGCTCTTTGACGGTGGTATGTATTTAAATCAATATATACCTTCAACCATGGAGATTGTCTAAATTTCAAAATTCTGTGAATCTTAACTAATTTCAAACCATTTTTTATACATTGCTGTAAATTACGGTAATGAATAATATAGTTTTTTTTATTAGTTAAGTCAGCAATTAATTTTGGAACTTTCGAGTTGGGAGTAGGTGGATTTTTCCTTTCGGCACAGAATGGTAAATCGTTGTGACTGTCGTGAAGACTTTGTGGATAGTCTAAATCGACTTCCAAAATATAACCATCAGAAGAATCTTCAGGTATACCTGAAACATCAAATTGTTCAGGTTCATTAATCCATTCAAAACCCTCTGATGGAATGTAATTAGACATTGCCCAACCGTATAAGTTATTAGCATCTAAATACATTAAGTATTCTGATTCTTCATTGCTATCATATTTGTCCTTCATGTGTTTGTTGTTTGCAACCGATTGGCGCTTTGAACACTGGACTATACCACCTCTGATGCCATTTTTAACAAAATTGTACATGTTGACATCAGTGAACAGTTCTAATTTAATTTCTGTTGTCTTGAGCATGGCATCCCATGACAATCCTGGAGCTGTATAATAATGAGCTGGATCCAGCTTATACATTCTTTTACACAGCTGACGGAAATTTTCAAAAACATCCGCTAACAACAATACGTCAGTTTTCAGATTTAAGAGCATATAATCATTCAATGTTTTGCAACCAGATGTGTGCCAAACATTAACTGCATGCTCATAATCTTTAACCTCACATTCGGTATTGTTTAAAGTGGAAAAGAACTCTTCACGAGGTGGCAATGAAGTTTCTTGTAATTTATTGAAAGAATCTAGGTACTCATAAGGAAAAACTCCTTTCCTTTTTAGAAGACTCAACAATGGGTCTTCATATATAGATTCAAGAATTTTGAAATCATCATTGTTTAGATAGCTTGCCAATTTATCCAAACTAGAAGGCATGAATCTTAACGAATCGATAAAGCACAACTCTTAAAAATTTTTATTTCCCATAGGAATTTTTTTTGAAAGTGAAATATACAACTCTTTATTAAGAGGTATTACATTAATTTCTCCTGGATAGTTTCTCAGTTCCTTTATAAATAAATGGCAATCGTACCCTGAGAAATTGTGAAATATGACTGGAATATGCTTAGGTAATTTGTAATTTATATTACAACCCTCATGAGCTGGGCCCCGATATTGCCCAGTCAAATGACAATGATCTCTTACTTTTATATCTGTTGCAGTAAACTGCTTACAACAGATATGACATTCAGTGCACTCATTTTGTCTTTTCTTCTCATCTGCTGTGAGAGGATTCATTGGTCTCACTTTTGATAAATACGTATCATATAAAGCCTTTGTGTCTTTAACTAATCTCTCGATGAAAACTTGAGCGGCATTTTCACCGGAATATACATATTTCAAATTTATCTAAAGACGAATCAAAAGATGATTTGATGTAATAGCTAAAAGCAGCTGGAATGTGTTTATGGGTGGTTTTAGTTTTTTCGGAATTAGTAGAATGTTCGGAATTAGTAGAATTTTCTTTTTGCAGTATGCATTCAAAATCAGCATAAACTACGAATGGGACATCTAATTTTTTCTTGTAATTTTTAAACTCAATAAAATTATCTTTTTTCTCAACCGAAGGCATTTCTGTAACAACTTTGTTACATTCTAGTTTATGCCTTTGCAATATCGTTTCACTTCCCATATATTGCAAGCAAAAGTTACATAAATGTGTTTGACGGTTCGTTGTGGTTATCTGCGATGATACCAAGCGACTTATATTTTTTACATATACAAAATGAGAATCATCCCCATTTTGTATATATAGCAAATTTATGTGCTGAGGTTTTTCTTCAGCAGTCTTGTAATATGGACCAACAATTTTTTCATTATCTTCGTCCACACCAAACACATTTATGCTTATATTTGCATTATTTTTTTCAAAAATTTTTATGTCTGGCATATGCATTGGGAAGTGAAGGTTATTAAAATTTAGAGTTATGTTATTTGACAGAGTTATTTCACTCAGCCTTATATTTATATCGTAGTTTAAGCATCTTTGAGGATTTCTGCTTGTATTTTCAAGTGCAGATATACATGCCCATTTAAAACAGTAGTCATCCTGATTTTGAACGTTAACCCATTCGAGGCGGACACCTATTTTTTCGAATTTCGTAATGAAAATTCATAGATTATATAATTTTGAGGTCCTGAACGTGAAAATAAAATTTTTTTTTGGGCCACCCTAAAACCTTTTCTATTATGGAGTGGGTCCATATGGAACCACCGCTTCGACGCACTACCAAACATTAAAAAAAAAATTCACATAAAATACGAAAATGTTGTTTGGAAATCGATAAATATTTTATGTTTTTGTAGAAAAGTTTATTCATTTTTGTTATTTTATGACAAAGAACTTATAATAACTGAAAAAGTGACTCTTATATTTTATATATACATATTAAAAAATTTACGAAAAATTCAGTAAAAAAAGCTCAAATATTGTGAAAAATATGGTAATCTTTGAAGCATGGCCAAATGCAAAGGGCCACGTCGCATTTTTCACATTTTACGCGTGAACGACTTTTGCATGATTCTAGTTTGCATCGGTTTTTGGTGCCTTTGGATGGATAGTGATCATCTCCATCATAGCGGTCAGCCAAAGGAATGGGCTGGCGTGAGGAAAAAGAAATATTTGTTACATGAATCGAAACCGTGTTACAGTAATGCATCGCAATGTTTCGACGAAATTGCAATTGTGAAATATTGCTACCAGCTTTTCTCTGTAGCAACCAAGCATTTTGCACAGTTACATCGATGTACCAAGTAAAGATTGACCACCACCACTTATTTTTACGCACGCCTGAAATAATTTGAGATTTTTTTTAATCTCTCACCGAAACTATTGACAAATAATATGTATCTTACCACCTCTGTAATACGCAGCGTTTTGGTCCATTCGATCAGTGCCTCCCATGTATTTGTTATAGTTGTCAATCGAAAATGGTCGATCAATAAGAACTCGTTTTCTCTCCTCTCGATTGTACCGTGAGGCCTTGCTTACAGGATCTTTACCAAATAATGTCGAGGCAACAGAAACGCATTTATTGTCACGCCATTTGGTGATTGATATGTTGTGGTCCTTTAGAACAGTAGTTTCGATTTCTCCTCTATTCATATCATAGTTGCTAGGCAATGGACAATTATGTGGAATACGTGATACCGGTGAAAAGGTTATCAAAGAAAAACGAAAAACTCAAGTCTTTTATGTGATCAGGAAACTCGTGAATCATTTGAAGCAATGGTGCAACACATTTTCCATAATTTTTTTCCAGGTCCGGATTGATACGTGGATTTTTACCATGATAAATTTCGGAATTAATCAAGTATCCATCAGGTGTATTCAAGGACCAAACTTTGTACCCAAATCGTAACGGTTTGCCTTTTATAAATTGCTTGCAACCGTGTCGACCGAAATATTTGATCATTGATTCATCATAAGAAAGATTGGGCTCTGGATGAAAATTTTTCATGAAATTGTGATTCAATCGATCTGTAAATGGACGTATTTTACACATTTTGTCATGCGCATCGATTGCAGTTTTAGGAGCAAAGTGGATGAAGCGTTCAATCACCCGAAATCTTTCACGACTCATAGCAGAAGAAAGCATTTCGTTGTGCAAATCGCTGTCACGATTCCAGTATAATTGTTTATTCGGAAGCGTGTTATATCCTGAAACAATCAAAATGCCGATGAAGATTCGCAACTCGTCCTTAGTAATGTTTGGATTTTTTTGCGAACAAACCACGCCATAGTTATTGCTTTCATCGCAAATCAATTGTAGAAGATCCTCATCGATGAAACGTTCAAATAAAAGATGAGCCTTAGCTGAGCAATCCAAATAATTTGGAGCTGGAGAAACAGGTTTAGAAGCATAAAACGAACGTTTCGACCATTTTTATTTATCCTTCAGTTGAGAAACAGTTTTTGGCATGTTGAGTGCTGGGCCAACATAACGCCATGAAACAGGAGGAATAGGTGCAACATGAAAAGACGTCGAAGGTCTTTCGTCATTTGCATCATAATCCTGATCAACTTCCATATCCTCCGTTTCTATCTCAGTAATATCATTATGTGGGCCCCGAACGAACTCTACTTCAACCAACTGATGCAACTGATTATGATGCAAGTCGGTGATGACGCCTCCTTCATCTTCATTTGCATCGTCTTCTGCAGAATCGTAATTTACATCTGGTGGCTGTATGTATACGGCTACAATTTCTTCTTCATCTGATTCATCATCCAATAATGACTGTAAATAGTCCTGAACTTCATGTAATTTCATACTAACAAAAAAAAATTCCGAATCACTTACAAACAATTCCACAGATATTCAAAACAAACAAATATATTAACAAAAAGTTCTATAAACATTCAAAATCCATGAGAATATAAGAAAAAAATTTTTTGTGATTTTGTAGTGTGTCGAAGCGATGGTCCCATATGGACCCACTTTTTTTTTTACACAAAAATTCGCTTACAAGACACAAAAATTTTCATGACCAAAATATATAATTTTGTAGCTTATTTCTTCTATTTTCATAATATATACACTTTGTTCTGGTAAAGATTTTAAAAATATTATAAAAATGCACTCACAACTTACGACCACTCATTTTTTTCACTTTTTTCTGAAAAACAAACTTTGATCAATTTTGGCGTGCTCGTTCATCAATAACTGTAAATTAACTGAAAAAATCAAAGCAACGAAAGCTACCGGGAAGTATTCCCTGGCAGAAAAGTGACATAACACCCATTACGGAAAATATTTAAAGGATTTGGCATTACCACTTCCAAAACACTCCAAATGGGTCCATATGGAACCATCGCTTCGATTGGGTTAATGCAAGCTTTTTTTGCATTAAGAAATGGAGGAAGAAGAATGTATTTTGAGCCTTTAAAGGGACTATACTTATTAACGTTGATCTCTAGTCTAATTATTCTGGCTAGAGACCAACCACTATCCCGCTCTTGAAACTCATCCATTTTTTTTACAAGTGATTCATAGTGTAAATCAAAGCAATCCAAAATTTCATCAATATTTTGTACTAGAGTCATTTTGGATTGAAATGATTTCACACTTAGCTCTAACAATTCATCATCCTCACTATCATTTTTAGAAAATTTTACGTATTCCCCAAAAATTTCGAAATTGAATATAAATGCATTTATTCGGACCAAAGTGTCCTTCAATAAATTGAAAATGCTTTCATATCCATTTTCAAAAAATATTTTTACAGAAATAACACTTTCATCCTTATTTCTGTAAACATATGTCCCAACTCGATTTTTGAAACTTCCCGTTATCATTTGAATATCATCGTTTAGATGAACACTTGAATTTTTTTTATGTGTGTTAGTATTCAAATGACTGTACCATAAATTTTGACGAATATTCTCTTTGCAAAATTCACAGCGCCTATAGCTACATGATGGCTGGTGCAGTGGTAACGACTTCTGCTACCAACCTGGAGATCCTTGGTTCGTCTCCCGCCCAGACCAAAAACACAAAAAAAAGTTTTCAAACTTGCAATTTTTCAATTATAATTAATTTAGTAAAATAAATATAATTATAATTACAACAAAAATAGTCTGATGAGTCTTTGTGGCGAAAGACGAAACATATGTCACTATAGCCGTGTTTTTAATCCGTTCCTTGATTTGTCATAATTATGTGTTAGAAAAATGCATTGATAGATTTATATGTAAATCGATCTTTGCAAATATATGACTAAAAGTTCAATTAAATAAAATCAATTTTCAATATAAAATGTCATTAAGTAACACACTTAAAAAATTCTTAAAGTTATTTGGGAGAACACGCCCTGATAAGGTGGAAACACCTGCAATCGGTATTGAATTTGTTCCAAAGGAACAACTATACCAAATATCAATAAATAACACAAAACAACAATTATGATATATCAATACGTATTAACACACAAATAAAACTGGCAAAAAGTCGGCTTCGCAGCCGGGCAAGGCTGGTGCAGTTGTAACGACTTCTGCTACCAACCTGGAGATCCTTGGTTCGTCTCCCGCCCAGACCAAAAACACAAAAAAAAGTTTTCAAACTTGCAATTTTTCAATTATAATTAATTTAGTAAAATAAATATAATTATAATTACAACAAAAATAGTCTGATGAGTCTTTGTGGCGAAAGACGAAACATATGTCACTATAGCCGTGTTTTTAATCCGTTCCTTGATTTGCCATAATTATGTGTTAGAAAAATGCATTGATAGATTTATATGTAAATCGATCTTTGCAAATATATGACTAAAAGTTCAATTAAATAAAATCAATTTTCAATATAAAATGTCATTAAGTAACACACTTAAAAAATTCTTAAAGTTATTTGGGAGAACACGCCCTGATAAGGTGGAAACACCTGCAATCGGTATTGAATTTGTTCCAAAGGAACAACTATACCAAATATCAATAAATAACACAAAACAACAATTATGATATATCAATACGTATTAACACACAAATAAAACTGGCAAAAAGTCGGCTTCGCAGCCGGGCAAGGCTGGTGCAGTGGTAACAACTTCTGCTACCAACCTGGAGATCCTTGGTTCGTCTCCCGCCCAGACCAAAAACACAAAAAAAAGTTTTCAAACTTGCAATTTTTCAATTATAATTAATTTAGTAAAATAAATATAATTATAATTACAACAAAAATAGTCTGATGAGTCTTTGTGGCGAAAGACGAAACATATGTCACTATAGCCGTGTTTTTAATCCGTTCCTTGATTTGTCATAATTATGTGTTAGAAAAATGCATTGATAGATTTATATGTAAATCGATCTTTGCAAATATATGACTAAAAGTTCAATTAAATAAAATCAATTTTCAATATAAAATGTCATTAAGTAACACACTTAAAAAATTCTTAAAGTTATTTGGGAGAACACGCCCTGATAAGGTGGAAACACCTGCAATCGGTATTGAATTTGTTCCAAAGGAACAACTATACCAAATATCAATAAATAACACAAAACAACAATTATGATATATCAATACGTATTAACACACAAATAAAACTGGCAAAAAGTCGGCTTCGCAGCCGGGCAAGGCTGGTGCAGTGGTAACGACTTCTGCTACCAACCTGGAGATCCTTGGTTCGTCTCCCGCCCAGACCAAAAACACAAAAAAAAGTTTTCAAACTTGCAATTTTTCAATTATAATTAATTTAGTAAAATAAATATAATTATAATTACAACAAAAATAGTCTGATGAGTCTTTGTGGCGAAAGACGAAACATATGTCACTATAGCCGTGTTTTTAATCCGTTCCTTGATTTGTCATAATTATGTGTTAGAAAAATGCATTGATAGATTTATATGTAAATCGATCTTTGCAAATATATGACTAAAAGTTCAATTAAATAAAATCATGTTTTCAAATATTTTCAAATATTTGAAAATTTGAAAAATTTTAACTTTTTTCAAATTTTTCAAATATTTTCAAATTTTTCAAATACTTGCAATTTGAAAATATTTTTATTTGAACTGTGATAGATATGTATCTTGTTTGTATTTTAGGTACTAGCAAATGCTTGGTATGTAGCATTATTTTGTTACAATTTGAGAATATAATAATATTACATTCTACCTTCATATGTTCGCCAGCAAATGTATGTACCTAGTAATATGGTTCATCATTTGCACAGACCATAATGTGGCGTACAGCATCATAATCCATATCATATGGTGTGTCATCAGTACTTGGTTGATGCATTCACCTCAAGAATTAAAGCTCACCAAGTTAACATTTGGTAGATCTTTGTAGCTTCGCACCTATTTTTGAGAATTTTAAATTTTAATATGGGGATTTCCTTGGACGGAAATTGGAAACTAAGAAACATCAATTGTAAAATAAGTAATGAGAAAATTATGTTTCCTAATCACAAAAGTTAGTTTCTAAACCCTGGACTACACCAATTATTATTTTTAAAGAAGCCTAATCCAAATATCTATAATGATGATGATAAAATAATATATAAGGCCATTTTAGAACAATCAAATGTTCATAAAGTTGGATTTGTACCTAATGGCCGTATTAGGGGTCCAAATTCATATAAGTATAGAACAATAATTAAATATTTATTTACTAAAAACCCCAGATCTAGTAATAAATACGGAGGCAACGTACTAATGCAATCAAATCAGCATAAATCTAATAATTTTGATGATTGGAATGCTCCAACTGAACTGGCGGATAGATCAGGAAACAAACAAAAACTTAGGAAAAAATCTACATATAGCGATATGTATGGAGACAACATGAAAATACAATTAAATGAGCGCAAGCCTGAGTGTGATGACTGGGAGGATTCAAATGAATTGGAGGATAGATCGAGAGATAATCAGCAATTAAGGGAAAAATCTGCATCTAGTGATATATATAAAGATTATATACAAATGCAAATAAATGAGTGCCAGCCTAATTATGATGACTGGGAAGATCCTAATGAATTGGTAAACAGACTGCGGCTTTTAATAACATTCGGCTGCAAAAATCATATTAGCGAAATAGTTTTAATAGCTGATGAATTGCGTGAAGCTGGCATTATAGTTTAGATAAAAATACATATATGGTTGATCAATTGATTGATTGATTGATTGGTTGAATCTTCAATACACTTTTGGAAAAACATAAATAAATCTTTAAGAAAAATTGTATTACTTCTAAGAAAAATTTTGTAACGAAATATCAATAAGCTATTAAAAAATACAAAAAAAAAAAACTTTACTTTTGTTCTTATTTAATATAGGTCAAGAACTTGGAAAATTTCAAGTTTAGATACATACTGTATACAAATTATGAATTAAAGAGTGTTTTGTTTGATTGTTTATTTATACTGAAATAAAATACTCAATATACTGAAGCTGCCAATATTATACGTATATATTAGCTTCAACAAAGCAAGAGGGAAAAATATGATCAATAAACAAATTGCAGCATACGACGTACATACACACATATTTGTTTATCGAAAATTGGTTGACATATAAAATATGTGATCCACTAAGATATACAAATAAGACTTGTACCTCATAAGTATTATGAAAAATATTGTTCATACACACAGATACATACATATTTGCATACCGAAAATCGGTGGACACATGAAATATGTGAGATATACAAATAACAAGTCTTATCATGATAAGTTTTAAAATTTTCACCCAGTCTGAAGTTTCTGATAACCTGATACATTAATTTCAAATTCATATTGAATTCTGGTCTAGGGGAGGGGGTACGTGGATATGAGTTTGATTATCTTGACCTTTGTTAGATTGTCATGGATCCTACATATATCAGTTGGTCGAAAAAATATTATAAGTATATAATAGTGTAAGTAATATACATAATCTATTTTTACATATAAAAACATTATATTCGCCAGATAGCATGATTTTAATACCTAATAATATGAGTCATCGCTTCCGGTAACAATAAGTTTAAGAACTACCTACTAATCTACTAAGGTATATGTTCACCATAACCCCATTAGCATATCAAATAACAACAAAAATACTGTCTAAATAACAAAAAAAAATAAAAAACAAAAAATTACCTATAAAAAAATATGCCAAACATTTTTTGCCTCCGCCAATTCTGGGAAATTCTGCCAAGATATACTAGGAAGGGGCAATTCTATCAAGGTGTATGAGAATGGCGCGCACCCTGGCGCAGTTCTGCCAAGATGTATGAGAATGGCGCACATCCTGGGCGCAATTCTGCCAAGATGTACTAGAAAGGGGAAAAATTCTCAAAGGGGCCTCTGCCGGCTTGTGCCAGAACCAGCTAATCCACCCTACTAACATACTTTTCGTTATGCTTTAGATACTCATGATCCAGACCCTCTTACCAAATTTAATCAAAATATGTTGTACCATTTGCGAGAAATAGCATTTAATGTGTTTTACTTGTATGGGAGTTTCCAGGTTTTGCCCACTTTTAGATCGTAGGTTCCTGATAGCAAATAGACTCTCTACAGTTAAATTTAGAACGATTTTCTTTTTAAAGCGTTTTATATTTTTGTGGACGGTGTCACGCCCTTCACGAGTTTTTTTAATATAACGGCATATCACATACTAATTCCTGTTTGTAGAGGTAAAACTTCCTAAATTTTCATCAAAATTGTTGGAGTTGTTTTCGAGTAATATTGAATCAAAATTTTCAATGGTCAAAAACTGGGCGCGGTACTTATTCGATCCCGCCCATTTTTCGTTTATTTCAAGGTATTATTAAGCAGTACCTGCTCCCCAAATTCCATTTAAATACCTTGTCTGGTTTGCGAGTTATAACCAAATCAAATTTAAAATTTAGGGGAGTGCCACGCCAACTGGTGAGCATTTGCAAAGTTCAAACCTTGCTCATTCTTCCTTGTATGTTAATATCTAACATTATCCGAACTTTCATTAAAATCGCTGCGGCCGTTTTTGAGAAAAAGTTTTGCTCGTTTCAAACATACATACATACATAGCTACATAAGTACATACAATTTTATCTCGCATAAGAAGAGAAGATTTGTGAAATTATTGATTGATATTGACCAAAAGAAACGATTTCTAATAAGTTTAAGACAAAACGAATAATATTTTACCAAAAAACGGCGATTTTATTTAGGACGTATTTAGGTTCATAAATTTGTGTGAGTGAACGTAACTCCGTGCCAATCACGTATTTCGGAAAAATAAGAGACATTTTGTTTTCAAAATTTAATTTGTAATCGGTGTTAAATTAACTAAGTATTCATTTGTCACGAAATAAGTTTGAAAACTCTAAATTATTGCGAATAATGTGAACAATTATACAAAAATTCTTATGTATTATTTGTTTTAAAGGGTTACATATAATCGAAGCTTATGAAGTAAATTACAGTTTTCAAATATAAATTTGTGAAATTATTAATTGATATTGACCTAAAGAAACGATTTCTAATAAGTGTAAGACAAAGCGAGTTATATTTTATAAAAATACGGCGATTTTCTTTATGACGCAATTAGGTGCATACATTTTTGTAAGTGAACGTAATTCCGTACCGGCCGTTATGAGCTATTTAAATTTTTTAACCCATTCTGTCGCCACGCCCCACTTATGATTTTTCTGAATTTTACTCCAGAATATTTGTTAAATATCCCGCGCTATCTTGCCGTATGTGTCGCTAAGGTGTGCTCGATCGCGTATCGCCAAAAATCGTGTTATTCGTTTTTTACTCGGCAGGGGCGCTTTAATCAAAAAACATTTTAACCAAAGTCAATTTTTTTTTTATCAAGGAATTTCCTTGGATTTTTTTCAGAATTTTAAGACCCGTTATGCGGCTATTATGAGCGGTTTAAACTTTTTAACCCATTCTGTCGCCTCAACCCACTTACAATTTTTTATACCCTACACCTAGGGTGTATTCACTTTGTCCTTCCATTTGTAACGCAGAGAAGGAGGCATGGCAGGTATGGAAAAATGTATATATTCTTGATCAGCGTCACCTCCTGAGTCCATATAGCAATGTCCGTCTGTCTGGCTGGCTGGCTGTCTGTCTGTGCTTGAGAATACATTTTTTGAGAAAACTGAGAAAGATAAGTCAATGAAATTTGGAACTCCACCTCCGTCGGCAAAGTTAGCTCGAGGAAAATGAGCAAAATCGATCAACGGCCACGCCTACCGCCCATACAAAAAATGTATTCAAAATGCAACTTTAGGAGTATTTTTAACGACAATTAAACCAAAATACTACTAGATATACGTATAGTTAGCGCAAGCTTTGGGCAAAAACTAGGCGAATTCGGACAAGAGGACGTGGTACCTCCCATACAAGTAAAAGTTTCAAAAGAGTTATTTGAGATAATCCATCTAAATTTCACTTAGATACTAAGAACAGCAAAACAGGATGAAATCGGACAAAAAGGCGTGGCACCTCCCATATAAGCAAAAGTTTCAAAATGCCATACTGAAAGAGTTATTTGAGATAATGCAACTAAATTTCACCCAAATACTAAAAGCTCAGTCTCCGACTGTCACTCGTGGTGAGCGGTACCTATCTCTTTTTCGCGTGTCTTTTCCAAAAGACGAAAAAAAGCAACTTACCAAAATAGCGTGAATTTTTTCCCTTGTCTTCCCACCGTTCAAAAAAAGAATCCAAAATTTGTTGTTTTAGAATCAGTGAATAATGAAAAACCACTTTCCCAGTACTCGTGCTTTGCAGTCCACAGATCAATTAATGTAATAAGCAAAGAAGTCCAATCAATTTCCGAGTTGCGAGACGGCAATCTCTTGTTACTGGAATATAACAAAAACATCGCTCAGAAGTTTCTAGCCGCAAACGAATTAGTTGGCATTTGCCCCATCAAGGCTAAATACCACGAGAATTTAAACTTTAATAAAGGTACCGTGTTTGCTCCCTTCTTAAATAATGTCTCAGAAGAAGAAATTGTCCAGGAGCTTAGCTCCCAAGGGGTTGTGGCTGCCTACAAATTTCAAAAGATTATTAACGAAAAAATGCAACCATCCGGAGCTGTAATTCTAACATTCGACCTTTTCCATTTACCCAAAAAAATAGATATCGCTTGGCGCAATGAGCATGTGCGACAATATATTCCTGCTCCCATGCGTTGCAAAAAATGTCAAATACTTGGGCACACAACTAAATTTTGTAAGCGCCCCCCTGTTTGTGAAAACTGTAGTTTGCCACCACATACAGGTGAAAAAAGTAAGCTAGTCATTTCTGGCTTTCGCAAATGAAACCTATACCAGTTTTTCGAGCTTTTTTCGAGCTGCTGGAAAAAAATTTCGAGCTGTTTCAAAACGCCAAGGAAAAGCGGAAAATTCGGAAAAACGATTTGACTAGCTTAAAAGACACATTTAAGCACGACAACACTGAAAATAACAGTTGCAGTAAAAAATAAACTACGCAGGAATTTCGAACTTTTTTCGAGCTGCTGTCAACAGCCATCCGAATTTTCCTAAGCCCAATAGTTTTCCGAAAAATCGGAAAAATTTGATTTTCCCTCAAAAGTAAGCTAGTCATTTCTGGCTTTCGCAAATGAAACCTATACCAGTTTTTCGAGCTTTTTTCGAGCTGCTAGAAAAAAATTTCGAGCTGTTTCAAAACACCCAGGAAAAGCGGAAAAATCGGAAAAATTTGATTTTTCCTCAAAAGTAAGCTAATCATTTCAGGCTTTCGTAAATGAAACCTATACCAGTTTTTCGAGCTTTTTTCGAGCTGCTCGAAAAAAATTTCGAGCTGTTTCAAAACGCCAAGGAAAAGCGAAAAAAAATCGGAAATATTTGATTTTTCCTCAATAGTAAGCTAGTCATTTCTGGCTTTCGCAAATGAAACCTATACCAGTTTTTCGAGCTTTTTTCGAGCTGCTAGAAAAAAATTTCGAGCTGCTTCAAAACGCTAAGGAAAAGCGGAAAACTCGGAAAAACGATTTGACTAGTTTAAAAGACACATTTAAGCACGACAACACTTAAAACAACTGTTGCAATCAAAAAAAAAACTACGCAGGAATTTCGAGGTTTTTTCGAGCTGCTGTCGACAACCATACGAATTTTCCTAAGCCCAATAGTTTTCCGAAAAATCGGAATAATTTGATTTTCCCTCAAAAGTAGGCTAGTCATTTCTGGCTTTCGCAATGAAAAAATTTCGAGCTGTTTCAAAACGCCCAGGAAAAGCGAAAAATCGGAAAAATTTGATTTTTCCTCAAAAGTAAGCTAGTCATTTCCGGCTTTCGTAAATGAAACCTATACCAGTTTTTCGAGCTTTTTTCGAGCTGCTTGAAAAAAATTTCGAGCTGTTTCAAAGCGCCAAGGAAAAGCGGAAAATTTGGAAAAACCAATTGACTAGCTTAAAAGACACATTTAAGCACGACAACACTTAAAATAACTGTTGCAGTAAAAACAAAACTACGCATGAATTTCGAACTTTTTTCGAGCTGCTGTCGACAGCCATCCGAATTTTCCTAAGCCCAATAGTTTTCCTAAAAATCGGAAAAATTTGATTTTCCTTCAAAAGTAAGCTAGTCATTTCTGGCTTTCGCAAATTAAACCTGTACCAGTTTTTCGAGCTTTTTTCGAGCTATCCGATAGTAATTTCGAGCTGTTTCAAAAACTCGTGAAAAACCGGAAAACTCGAAAAAACTACATGACTGGCTAAATGTCACATTTAAGCACGACAACACTGAAAATAATGGAAGCAAATAAAAAAACAACTGCTCCCAACAAGCCCCATAGTTTCCCGAAAAATCGGATAAATTTTAATTTCCTCTCAAAAACCTATATTTAGTCATTTCTGGCTTTCGGATTTTCGAGCTTTTTTCAAGCTCGATAGTTTTTTGGACCTGTTTCGAAAAGTCAAGGAAAACGAATTTCAAGCTGGCAAAGTATCTCATCCAAAATATGGGTTTGATTGCATTATGGAGGTGTGTTACGCATGAAATCTTCAATTATGATTAAAAAACTTCTGCAGTTGGATCAGACTTTAATTTAAGAACTTATCTTTACCAATGAGAGCTGGCGATTATTTGTCTGGAAATCTATGTAAGTATATCATTTAACTCAAAATATTGAAAATTCTGGAGCAATAGTTGAAGAATAAGAAGTCAAAAATGCCTCGCAACAAAGCATAAAAATACCGAAAACATGCCGAGTTTTAAATGCAAAAACACTGTAGAGAAGAAGGGCTATGAGAGTTCTGGACAACAAAAAAGACTTTTTGTATGGAAATCCCCATAAAAAATGTTGCCCTAAAAATTCTTAAAACTGCACAAAAGCTTTATCGTTGAGATTGCATGTCCACCACACAAAGCTTGGATAACATTATGGTTCGTGCAATCGATAAATCATATTGTTTAGCATAAACATCATGCTTGGTGGTGAATATATGAGTGTGTATTTTATATTTTTTGTAGCATATTTTCGGGAGAATATTTTATGATTCATAAACTAAACATTTTTAATTCTCAAATTGCGGCAAAAGCTTCAATTTGTGTTGATTTAATTTTGTATTAAAAAAGGCCAAACAAATCTGGCTTTTAAATGGTGTAGTTCAATACATTCGGATGTTTTCTAGATATCGGACAGTCTTATAGCTTGTTTCCACCGAAGATTTATAATGGGATCCAAGGCAGTTTCTAGATTTAGCTCTTAATCTGGGAGCTGATCCCATGATTCACCATACAAAAATATATCTGAGATTTAAGTTAAATCTGAGATTTAAAGTTAAATCTGTTCCTTAATTAAAACAAGGCAACCGATTTTGTCAATTTTTGACCTATTGACAATTGGCATAAGCACAAAACAAATGAGGGATAAATATTAAGGAGAAAATGAAATATAAGCTTAATTTAACTGCTTCTGACATTTACTGACAGAAATAAATCTATTTCGGCCGGGTAGGATTTAACAATAGGATTTACTAATCTCAGCACAGCTAAGTCTTCTGTGGAAACAGTCTATTATTGTTACCAGTATCGCCGGTGGCCAAATTTTGGCCTTTTACTAAAGATAAGATGGTAAAAAAGAAAGCCAGAACATTGAGTATTATTAGTAACTTTTTTTAGATGTAGCAGGCTCAGTGTATCTAAAAACCGAATAACATAAAAATTGGTGAAGTGCTTGTGCCGAAAAATATCGACAAACTTATCATAAATCGGTAAGAGTCAAAAAGTATCGAAAACCATGTAAAATGTCGATAAAAATCCAAAAGTATCGAAAAACATCCAAAATATCTGTAAAAGTGCACAAGTATCGAGAAACCTCCAAAACATTGATAAAAGTCGAAAAGTGTCGAAAAAATATCGAGAAACATCCAAAATATCGATAATAGTCCAAAATAATAATAGTTTTCCGAAAAATCGGATAAAGTTGATTTTTCCTCAAAAGTAAGCTAGTCATTTCTGGCTTTCGCAAATGAAACCTATGCCAGTTTTTCGAGCTTTTTTCGAGCTGCTAGAAAAAAATTTCGAGCTGCTTCAAAACGCCAAGGAAAAGCGGAAAACTCGGAAAAACGATTTGACTAGTTTAAAAGACACATTTAAGCACGACAGCTGCTCTCGACAACCATCCGATTTTTCCTCAGCTCAATACTTTTCGGAAAATTTTGATTTTTCCCTCAAAAGTATGCTAGTCATTTCCGGCTTTCGGATATGAAACCCATACCACTTTTATGAGCTTTTTTCGAGCTGTCCGAAAGTAATTTCAAAAACTGTTTCAAAAACTCGTGAAAACCGGAAAACTCGAAAAAACTACATGACTGGCTAAATATCACCTTTAAGCACGACAGCACTGAAAATAATGGAAGCAATTAAAAAAACAACTGCTCACAACAAGCCCAATAGTTTCCCAAAAATCGGATAAACTTTAATTTCCTCTCAAAAACCAATAGTTAGCCATTTTCGGCTTTCGGATGTGAAACCTATGCCACATTTTCGACCTTTTTTAAGCTATCAGATAGTTTTTTGGAGCTTTTTCGAAAAGTCAAAAAAAAAGAATTACGCACGAATTTCAAGCTGGCAAAGTATCTCATGCAAAATATGGGTTTGATTGCATTATGGTGGTGTGTTACGCATGAAATCCTCAATTATGATAAAAAAAGTTCTGCAGTTGGATCAGACTTTAATTGAAAAACTTATCTTTGCCAATAAGAGCTGGCGATTATTTGTCTGGAAATACTCAAAATATTGAAAATTCTGGAGCAATAGTTGAAGAATAAGAAGTCAACAATGCCTCGCAACAAAGCATAAAAATACCGAAAACATGCCGAGTTTTTAATGCAAAAACACTGTAGAGAAGAAGGGCTATGAGAGTTCTGGACAACAGAAAAGACTTTTTATATGGAAATCCCCATAAAAAATATTGTCCTAAAAATTCTAAAAATTGCATAAAAGCTTCATCGTTGAGATTGCATTTCCACCACACAAAGCTTATAACATTATGGTTCGTGCAATCGATAAATCATACTGCTTAGCATAGACATGATGTTGATATCGTCACTCTTAGGCCAGATTCACGAATGTGAAAATTATTGAATTTGAGAAATTGCTATTTGAATTTTTTTAAAAATGAAAATTATATCTAAATTTTACTTTTTCGTGTAATAAACTTTGAATTTGCTGCCAAACCACTTCAGATATGGCTTTCGGACTTCTAGCATAACTTTATTGAACCATTTTGTACAAGAAAACCACATTAGTGCAAAACTGAAAAATTTGCACTTTCGTGAATCTGGCCTAAGAGTGACGATATATTATATTTATTGTAGCATATTTTCGGGAGAATATTTTATGATTCATAAAATAAACATTTTTAGTTCTCAAATTGCGGCAAAAGCTTCAATTTGTGAAATTATGGTAAGTTCACCAAAGGTCCTTTCACTGGTTGATAAAAGGGGGGACGCGATTGTAAGGGATCGCGAATATACCATTACCAAAAATAATTTAAGGAAAAAAACCATGCAACAATGTGAAAAATTATGATTATGCTTGTTTTGCCTGGGCTATTTTATCAGCCTTCCACCCTACAGAACATCATTCTGATAGGATGTCATCCTACCCCGAATATAGGGAAAAATTAAATTAGTCTAAAATTCAATTCCCGATGACCGTCCGACAGATCCGTCTCTTCGAGGCGCAGAATGATGTATGTATCCGCCAATGTTTCCATCAATCCTCAAAAAACTAAAAAAGGGGCTCACAGTGCTCCCTTCTTATCATTTTAGAGAGCAAGTTAGATTTTACACTCAGCAAGCCAAAAAATCACAAAATCACAAAATTTATAAGACCCTAGCAGAAAGTTTGATCATCCAAACATAGCTGTTTGGCACATTTCTTTCGTTGTTCGAATCATTCCATTGCCACATCAGAAAACACTTTCCTATTGTTCAGCGCTGGCCGCTCATCGTATTAGTCCTTTGTTGCCTTCTACAAGAAGGTGCAATCGGAACAGTCGGGAATCGGGTTTCTTCTTTTTGGCTATGGAAAACGAATGTGTGTCTTTGAATTTCTTTGCTACACAGAAAAAAAAACTGACGGTCAAATTTACTATAAATTTTGTATTCTGTAGTTTTTCCAATTTTCTATAGGAAACAAAAACAACGATTCAAAATTTCAAAATTAGTTTTACTTTTCTAGAGTTGAATTCAACTGTACATTTAGTATTCCATACATTTTTTTCTTTCATATGAATAACATTTTGAGTTGAGTTTTTAACAGGTTCATAAAATTCTCACATTGTTTAAGAATAAATCAACATAAGTTTGCTAGAGTTGTACTGATATTTTGCCATTAAAAATGGTGCCGCCGTAGAATTTGTTTTCTACAATTTCTACGGCTTTTTGGAAACGGTTAGTTACAGCCCTCCTGGGGAGCTAATATTAAACCGTTGCAAAACAGTTTTAACTGTATTGTAACAGTTTATATTGTTAGCTGACCTATCTAGAAGGTTATTTATACTGTAACTGCTTTGAATAGTTTCTAAACCGAGCAAACTGTCAATTTACAGAGTTCATCGGTCCAAATGCAAAAACTCCGGGTTGGTGCAATTTCTATCGAAAATCAAGGTTAAATTAACTATTTTTACAGTACCTAAACATTTTAACAGTAACTGTACAGTACTATTTTCACAGTAATTTTACCAGACTGCACAGTCAATTTAACCTTTACTGCGGGTTGGTGCAATTTCTATCGTTGAAATCGGTTGGATTGACCGATATTTTTTTTTTCTGTGTATAAAACACCATTTTATGTCTTCCATTAGAAGGCGTAATCTGAATAGAACATAATTTTATGCCTTCGGTTGGAAGGCACAATCTGAACAGAACATCATTTTATACCTTCGATTGGAAAAATTATGAAATAAAAACAAAAACACGAGCGTAGTCGGTTACTGAAATAAGCCCGAAACCAAACGAAAACATTGTTTACATCGTTTTTGAGCTTCTCAACCAATCCGAAATGAGTAGTTCGTTTTTTCACCACTTTTCGGAACATCCAACAATTACTCCACTTCTGAAGGTGGTCGTTTTATTTTCTGTCCCAGCAGAAAAAAAAATTTACTTTTGAATTTTTTTATAACGCAGAAAAGGTCTGGTCTTTTAGATACGGGTAGCCATTTTTTTTTGACCTTTTGAATGAAAGGAAATTCTAGATTAAGAAAATGAACAAATGAAATGTTTATTCCTTCTAGGCAGTAATTTAGTAGGTTCATTCACATAATCTAAAATAGAGCTGTAGTTTTTCATCCAATCTTGGCCCACAAGGGCTCGAAATTCGTTTTTGATAAAAATAATATTTTATTAACTTTTTTTTAATTTTTCGGTCCGGAAATGAGAGATATCCCCTTTAAAGGCTTATAACTCGAAAAGTAGGAACCCAATATAAAAATGGTTAAAGTAAGGCTTTTGAGAGAAATTTCCATTAACAAAATTTAATTAAGTAGACCTCAAAACAGTGATTATTTCCCTTTTGAGAGGGGATAGCTCAAGATCCTGATATGCTTAATAGAAAAAAAACCAAGCGTACAGTCGTACACAGAAAAAAAAATATCGGTCAATCCAACCGATTTCAACGATAGAAATTGCACCAACCCACAGTAAAGGTTAAATTGACTGTGCAGTCCAGTAAAATTACTGTAAAAATAGTACTGTACAGTTGCTGTTAAAATGTTTAGGTACTGTGAAAACAGTTAATTTAACCTAGATTTTCGATAGAAATTGCACCAACCCGGAGTTTTTGTATTTTGACCGATGAACTCTGTAAATTTACAGTTTACTCGGTTTAGAAACTATCAATCGCAGTTACAGTATAAATAACCTTCTTAAAAGGTCAGCTAACAATATAAACTGTTCCAAACAGTTAAAACTGTTTTGGAACGGTTTAATAGTTAGCACCCCAGAAGGGCTGTAACTAGCCGTTTCCAAAAACTCGTAGAAATTGAAGCAAACAACTTCTATGGCGACACCATTTCAAATGGCAAAATATCAGTACAACTCTAGCAAACTTATGTTGATTTATTCTTAAACAATGTGAGAATTTTATGAACCTGTTAAAAACTCAATTCAAAATGTTATTCATATGAAAAAAAAAATTTATGGAATACAAAATGTACAGTTGAATTCAACAAAATGTACAGTTGAATTCAACTGTAGAAAAGTAAAGCTGATTCTGAAATTTTGAATTTTTGTTTTTGTTTCCTATAGAAAATTTGAAAAACTATAGAATACAAAATTTATAGTTAATTTTACCGTCAGTTTTTTTTTTTTCTGTGTAGGAGGTTCCGGTACACCATAAACAGTATAAAAACCGAAAACGGATAACCATGGTTGGACTGGACGGGTGTAGGTGATAAAAATGGAATTATTATACGTATTTTAAGAAAATTTTTTGAACTTTCTAGGTTTTCAACTTCAAAGAAGATTACCTTAGACCAAATTAAATTTTTGTCGCAGTAGCCATGCCACGTTTAAGCCATTTTCATTTGCTCATGACTTCTGTATAGTTGAACTATCTACATATAAATACGTGAACAGTTTTTTTGCCCCCGTTTTACGGGCTAACCATTTAACCTATTTTCGATATTTTTTTTATATAAAAATTACTGTGGTGTAGAATGCACAAAACCAAAAATTATCCTCATAAGTTGCCCTTACGGCATTTAAGAACAGGATCACAGTTTCCCATATAATTACAACAACAGCACGCACAGTGTTATGCTGTGTTGATAAGAGAGTGAATGAGACAGTGGAGTGAGAGAAATTTTGTTGTTGTTGTTTTTCTCTTCTTTGCAAAGAACCTGTTCCATTGCACTCTGTTGACGTTCTGCACCGATATTTTAGATGTTTTTCGATACTTTTATCGATATTTTGGATGTTTCTCGATACTTTTGGGCTCTTTTCGATATTTTTTATGTTTTTCGATACTTTTGGCCTTTTATCGATGTTTTGGATGTTTCTCGATACTTTCGCACTTTTACCGATATTTTGGATGTTTTGAGCTCATTTCGATATTTTAAATTTTTTTCGATACTTTTTGAGTCTAACCGATATATGATAAGTTTTTCGATATTTTTCGGCACAAGCACCTCACCAATTTTTTTATTATTCGGATTTTAGATACACTGCTACATCTAAAAAAGGTTGCTAATGATACTCAATGTTTTGGCTTTCTTTTTACCGTCTTATCTTATCTTTAAGTAAAAGGCCAAAATTTGGCCACCGGCGATACTGGTAACAATAATAGCCTGTTCCGACAGAAGACTTAGCTGTGCTAAGATTAGTAAGTCCTATTGTTAAATCCTACCCGTTTCAACCGGCCGAAATAGATTTTTTTCTGTCAGTAAATGTCAGAAGCAGTAAAATTAAACTTATATTTCATTTTCTTCTTAATATTTATCTTCCATTTGTTTTGTGTTTATGCTAATTTATTGTTCCAGGGGTGTCTTTAGGTCAAAAATTGACAAAATCGGTAGCCTTGTTGTGATTAAAGCACAGATTTAAGTTTGAATCTTAAATTTAAATTGAATCTCAGATTTATTTTTGCATGGTAAATCATGGGATCAACACCCAGACTGTGCGATATCTAGAAAATATCCGAATGTATTGAACAATACCATTTAAAAGCCAGATTTGGCCTTTTTTTGGATACAATATTAGATCAACCCAAATTGAAGCTTTTGCCGCAAGAACTAAAAATGTTAATTTTATGAATCATAAAATATTCTCCCGAAAATATGCTACAAAAAATATAACATATCGTCACTCTTAGGCCAGATTCACGAATGTGAAAATTATTGAATTTGAGAAATTGCTATTTGAAATTTTTTTAAAAAATGAAAATTATATCTAAATTTTGCTTTTTCGTGTAATAAACCTTGAATTTGCTGCCAAACCACTTCAGATATGGCTTTCGGACTTCTAGCATAACTTTATTGAACCATTTTGTACAAGAAAACCACATTAGTGCAAAACTGAAAAATTTGCATTTTCGTGAATCTGGCCTAAGAGTGACGATATCAACATCATGTCTATGCTAAGCAGTATGATTTATCGATTGCACGAACCATAATGTTATAAGCTTTGTGTGGTGGAAATGCAATCTCAACGATGAAGCTTTTGTGCAGTTTTAAGAATTTTTAGGGCAACATTTTTTATGGGGATTTCCATACAAAAAGTCTTTTTTGTTGTCCAGAACTCTCATAGCCCTTCTTTTCTACAGTGTTTTTGCATTTAAAACTCGGCATGTTTTCGGTATTTTTATGCTTTGTTGCGAGGCATTGTTGACTTCTTATTCTTCAACTATTGCTCCAGAATTTTCAATATTTTGAGTTAAATGATATTCATAGTTTTCCAGACAAATAATCGCCAGCTCTTATTGGCAAAGATAAGTTTTTAAATTAAAGTCTGATCCAACTGCAGAACTTTTTTTATCATAATTGAAGATTTCATGCGTATCACACCTCCATAATGCAATCAAACCCATATTTTGCATGAGATACTTTGCCAGCTTGAAATTCGTGCGTAATTCTTTTTTTTTTTTTGACTTTTCGAAAAAGCTCCAAAAAACTATCTGATAGCTTAAAAAAGGTCGAAAATGTGGCATAGGTTTCACATCCGAAAGCCGAAAATTACTAACTATTGGTTTTTGAGAGGAAATTAAAGTTTATCCGATTTTTGGGAAACTATTGGGCTTGTTGGGAGCAGTTGTTTTTTAATTGCTTCCATTATTTTCAGTGCTGTCGTGCTTAAAGGTGATATTTAGCCAGTCATGTAGTTTTTTCGAGTTTTCCGGTTTTCACGAGTTTTTGAAACAGTTTTTGAAATTACTTTCGGACAGCTCGAAAAAAGCTCATAAAAGTGGTATGGGTTTCATATCCGAAAGCCGGAAATGACTAGCATGCTTTTGAGGGAAAAATCAAAATTTTCCGAAAAGTATTGAGCTGAGGAAAAATCGGATGGTTGTCGAGAGCAGCTCGAAAAACCTCGAAATTCCAGTGTAGTTTTTTTTGACTGCAACTGTTATTTTAAGTGTTGTCGTGCTTAAATGTGTCTTTTAAGCTAGTCAAATAGTTTTTCCGAATTTTCCGCTTTTCCTTGGCGTTTTGAAGCAGCTCGAAATTTTTTTCTAGCAGCTCGAAAAACTGGCATAGGTTTCATTTGCGAAAGCCAGAAATGACTAGCTTACTTTTGAGGAAAAATCAACTTTATCCGATTTTTCGGAAAACTATTATTATTTTGGACTAATATCGATATTTTGGATGTTTCTCGATATTTTTTCGACACTTTTCTACTTTTATCAATGTTTTGGAGGTTTCTCGATACTTGTGCACTTTTACAGATATTTTGGATGTTTTTCGATACTTTTGGATTTTTATCGACATTTTACATGGTTTTCGATACTTTTTGACTCTTACCGATTTATGATAAGTTTGTCGATATTTTTCGGCACAAGCACTTCACCAATTTTTATGTTATTCGGTTTTTAGATACACTGAGCCTGCTACATCTAAAAAAAGTTACTAATAATACTCAATGTTCTGGCTTTCTTTTTTACCATCTTATCTTTAGTAAAAGGCCAAAATTTGGCCACCGGCGATACTGGTAACAATAATAGACTGTTTCCACAGAAGACTTAGCTGTGCTGAGATTAGTAAATCCTATTGTTAAATCCTACCCGGCCGAAATAGATTTATTTCTGTCAGTAAATGTCAGAAGCAGTTAAATTAAGCGTATATTTCATTTTCTCCTTAATATTTATCCCTCATTTGTTTTGTGCTTATGCCAATTGTCAATAGGTCAAAAATTGACAAAATCGGTTGCTTTGTTTTGATTAAGGAACAGATTTAACTTTGAATCTCAGATTTAACTTAAATCTCAGATTTATTTTTGTATGGTAAATCATGGGATCAGCTCCCAGATTAAGAGCTAAATCTAGAAACTGCCTAGGATCCCATTATAAATCTTCGGTGGAAACAAGCTATAAGACTGTCCGATATCTAGAAAACATCCGAATGTATTGAACTATACCATTTAAAAGCCAGATTTGTTAGGCCTTTTTTAATACAAAATTAAATCAACACAAATTGAAGCTTTTGCCGCAATTTGGGAATTAAAAATGTTTAGTTTATGAATCATAAAATATTCTCCCGAAAATATGCTACAAAAAATATAATATACACACTCATATATTCACCACCAAGCATGATGTTTATGCTAAGCAATATGATTTATCGATTGCACGAACCATAATGTTATTCAAGCTTTGTGTGGTGGACATGCAATCTCAACGATAAAGCTTTTGTGCAGTTTTAAGAATTTTTAGGGCAACATTTTTTATGGGGATTTCCATACAAAAAGTCTTTTTTGTTGTCCAGAACTCTCATAGCCCTTCTTCTCTACAGTGTTTTCGCATTTAAAACTCGGCATGTTTTCGGTATTTTTATGCTTTGTTGCGAGGCATTGTTGACTTCTTATTCTTCAACTATTGCTCCAGAATTTTCAATATTTTGAGTTAAATGATATACATAGATTTCCAGACAAATAATCGCCAGCTCTCATTAGTAAAGATAAGTTCTTAAATTAAAGTCTGATCCAACTGAAGAAGTTTTTTAATCATAATTGAAGATTTCATGCGTAACACACCTTCATAATGCAATCAAACCCATATTTTGGATGAGATACTTTGCCAGCTTGAAATTCGTTTTCTTTGACTTTTCGAAACAGGTCCAAAAAACTATCGAGCTTGAAAAAAGCTCGAAAATCCGAAAGCCAGAAATGACTAAATATAGGTTTTTGAGAGGAAATTAAAATTTATCCGATTTTTCGGGAAACTATGGGGCTTGTTGGGAGCAGTTGTTTTTTTATTTGCTTCCATTATTTCAGTGTTGTCGTGCTTAAATGTGACATTTAGCCAGTCATGTAGTTTTTTCGAGTTTTCCGGTTTTTCACGAGTTTTTGAAACAGCTCGAAATTACTATAGGACAGCTCGAAAAAAGCTCGAAAAACTTGTATAGGTTTAATTTGCGAAAGCCAGAAATGACTAGCTTACTTTTGAAGGAAAATCAAATTTTTCCGATTTTTATGAAAACTATTGGGCTTAGGAAAATTCGTATGATTGTCGACAGCAGCTGGAAAAAACCTCGAAATTCCTGTGTAGTTTTTTTTTTTTGATTGCAATAGTTATTTTAAGTGTTGTCGTGCTTAAATGTGTCTTTTAAGCTAGTCAAATCGTTTTTCCGAGTTTTCCGCTTTTCCTTAGCGTTTTGAAGCAGTTCGAAATTTTTTTCTAGCAGCTCGAAAAAAACTCGAAAAACTGGTATGGGTTTCATTTGGTAAAGCCAGAAATGACTAGCTTACTTTTGAGGAAAAATCAAATTTTTCCGATTTTTCGGAAAACTATTTGGTTTAGGAAAATTCGGATGGCTGTCGACAGCAGCTCGAAAAAAGCTCGAAATTCATGTGTAGTTTTGTTTTTACTGCAACAATTATTTTAAGTGTTGTCGTGCTTAAATGTGTCTTTTAAGCTAGTCAATTGGTTTTTCCGAATTGTCCGCTTTTCCTTGGCGTTTTGAAACAGCTCGAAATTTTTTTCAAGCAGCTCGAAAAAAGCTCGAGAAACTGGTATAGGTTTCATTTACGAAAGCCGGAAATGACTAGCTTACTTTTGAGGAAAAATCAAATTTTTCCGATTTTTCGGAAAACTATTGGGCTTAGGAAAATTCGTATGGTTGTCGACAGCAGCTCGAAAAAAGCTCGAAATTCCGGCGTAGTTTTTTTTTTATTGCAACAGTTGTTTTAACCCATTTTGAACAGGTACCAGAACCCCTTGGAATTTTTTGAAAATTTTTGGAATAGTTTGTAACTGAAGTGTCCTCACTTCAAAAGTAAAAAAAAAAAAAAAAATTTTCCGCCCCTTTAAAAGTTACGCCCTGTACGAAAAATCGTACACTGGTCCATTTCTGCAAAATCATATTTGCACTAAGCTGCTGAAGAAATAATCGAGTATATAATTTAAGTGACGAGTATTTATTTAAAAAAAAATGTTTCTTTCTTTTACAGTATTCAAAAAAGATAAATACTTAGTAGTGGCGCGGTTAGGGGGTATTTTGGGGGTTTAAACCCCCTCCCGAAATTCATGTTTTTATGAAAATATGCAAGTAGTTTTCAAAATTTTGAGTACCAAAATCTCTCTGAAATTTTTTAAATCTTGACCCCCCCGCAAATAATTGTCTGGTTACGCCTTTGATATACATGCTAGATATGAAGTGGGTATTGATCAAAACATTTTGGATGGATATGTTTATTACACTTTCTGCACATAAATACTGTTGTTTTACGACATACGTCGCAACGTTTGTGTTTTGATTCTACATCTCTAATTACTAAATGTTTTCCGTTAATTTTCGGTAATCCAGTTGGCTGCACTTCTTCATCATCTTCTTCATCATCTTCTTGGCTGAGTTGTAGTTCTCCACATACCATCACTTTAAAGTCTAATTGAGACATCGGCACATGAAGTTGCTCTTTTTCAATAAAACAGTGCAACTTCCATGCGTTAACTAAAGCGCTGTCAAGACCGGATATAAATAATGGCCACCACCACTTTTTTCCACGTATAGCTGAACGATAATTTGATGCCGCATTATCGTGAAGATCTACACTTCCCATGTAATGGTTGTAATGATATATTGTCTGTGCTATTTCTACTGGGACCTTCTTTTTTTGTTCCTTGTTATATCGAGCTGTACGTGCCATTGGCTCTATGGTTTGATGGTTTGTGATGAGTGTAACTTCCTTGTTGTCGCTCCAACGCGTAAGCAAAATTTTATTCCGCTTATCGAAAACATAATCAGTTGATCCTTTTGGTAATTTTTTACCAGTGCGTAATTCGGCACCATGTATACGATTGGCCCGAACTGTGCCTGTAGCGAAAAAATTTCTTTCTGATAGAAGACACATCAAATAATATGATGAAAAAAAATTATCAAAGTATACATCGTGATGGTTAGGATTTTCAACAACAGACAATATTCGCAAAACGACATGGTACATATATCCTTCAGATGAACAAAGGCACCACAATTTATATCCAAATCGAATGGGCTTGCCTCGAATATACATTTTACAAGAGTGCTTACCATAATAGGGCACCATTTGCTCATCGATCAAAAGATGCTCGCTGAAAATGCCGAACTTACTAAAATTTCTATTCAGTAGGTCGAAGTAAGGGCGGAGTTTTGCAAATTTATCCTCTTTATCTAAACAGTCGTTTTGAGCCAAATGGAAGTACTTTTTTATAAGTTTAAATTTATTACGAGACATTGCCTGTTTTACAATGGGCCGGCCTAGAGAAAACTTACTGCTCCAATAATCATTAATAGCTGGAACAGTACTATAACCGGACATCAAAAGAATTCCCAAGAAGCGCTTTATATCAGCTTCACAACAAACTTCACCAGCGTTGTTGGCTTGAGTATAATACCTTTAAAACAGATAACTACACACGTAACAAATTTTAAATTTTTTATTTCATTTATGGATATACCTGTTGGTTTCAGTCACCAAAAGTTGCAGTACATCCTCGTCAAAAAACTGGAAAAATAATTGGGTTGGAGATAAAGTTTCCAGCTGCGATACCAATTTAATGGCAATGGCTTGGAGTGGTTCATGATTGGGCTGTCGGTCGTATTTTACGACTTCAGTGGATGAGCGCTTTCCTTTACACCACTTGGGTTGTCCAAATGCTTGTAAGCTTTTGAATGATGCTACATTTACATCTTGTCCAGGAGCTGCGAAGTCCTCTTCCTTAGAATCACACTCAACTTCCACATACCCAGCAACTTCTTGAATACATCCTGGGTTCATGTTCGGCATTTCATTTTCATCAAAGTGTTCCTCATCAGTAAGATTGTCAACCTTTTCAGGTGGACACAACACAACGTTGCTTATTGGCCCCATTTCATCATCACTCCAATTTTCAATTATTTCCTCCAACTCCGCTGCTTTCAAATATCGACGACGTGACATTTTTCTTTTCTTTTCACTCTTTTTATTATATTTTTGCAAATTTTTATTAGCAAAAACCAAAAATGCAGCACAAACAATAAATTTCACATGAAAAACAACAGCTGATTGTCAAATGACGTTTCCGCAGAAATGAACCAGCGTACGATTTTTCGTACACTAGTTTTGCTGCTTGCTCAGTTTTTCGCGGATAAATATTTTTTTGAAAAAAATGATGCAAAAATGTAGTTTATTCTTTTGTTAGTAAAAGCAAAGTTTAAATGTTTAAAAAAATTTGAATTTTATATATAATTTTTACATTACCATTAACCTCTAAAAAAGGAAGATTTTTCAAATGGTAAAATTATGCATTAAATAATAAGAAAAAATAAGCAATGCAATTTTATTCAACAAAAAATTGACTAAATTTACCTTTTTTGAATAAAAATTTTATTTTTAATGTTCCATTATTTTGTTATAAATTTTTAAAGTTGCTGTACGAAAAATCGTACAAATGTTCAAAATGGGTTAAGTGTTGTCGTGCTTAAATGTGTCTTTTAAACTAGTCAAATCGTTTTTCCGAGTTTTCCGCTTTTCCTTAGCGTTTTGAAGCAGCTCGAAATTTTTTTCTAGCAGCTCGAAAAAAGCTCGAAAAACTGGTATAGGTTTCATTTGCGAAAGCCAGAAATGACTAGCTTACTTTTGAGGGAAAATCAAATTTTTCCGATTTTTCGGAAAACTATTGGGCTTAGGAAAATTCGTATGGTTGTCGACAGCAGCTCGAAAAAAGCTCGAAATTCCGGCGTAGTTTTTTTTTTATTGCAACAGTTGTTTTAAGTGTTGTCGTGCTTAAATGTGTCTTTTAAACTAGTCAAATCGTTTTTCCGAGTTTTCCGCTTTTCCTTAGTGTTTTGAAGCAGCTCGAAATTTTTTTCTAGCAGCTCGAAAAAAGCTCGAAAAACTGGTATAGGTTTCATTTGCGAAAGCCAGAAATGACTTGCTTACTTTTGAGGTAAAATCAAATTTTTCCGATTTTTCCGCTTTTCCTTGGCGTTTTGAAACAGCTCGAAATTTTTTTCGAGCATCTCGAAAAAAGCTCGAAAAACTGGTATAGGTTTCATTTACGAAAGCCAGAAATGACTAGCTTACTTTTGAGGAAAAATCTAATTTTTCCGATTTTTCCTCTTTTCCTGGGTGTTTTGAAACAGCTCGAAATTTTTTCTAGCAGCTCGAAATTTTTTCTAGCAGCTCGAAAAAAGCTCGAAAAACTGGTATAGGTTTCATTTGCGAAAGCCAGAAATGACTAGCTTACTTTTGAGGGAAAATCAAATTTTTCCGATTTTTCGGAAAACTATTGGGCTTAGGAAAATTCAGATGGCTGTTGACAGCAGCTCGAAAAAAGCTCGAAATTCCTGCGTAGTTTTTTTTTTTACTGCAACTGTTATTTTCAGTGTTGTCGTGCTTAAATGTGTCTTTTAAGCTAGTCAAATCGTTTTTCCGAATTTTCCGCTTTTCCTTGGCGTTTTGAAACAGCTCGAAAATTTTTTCCAGCAGCTCGAAAAAAGCTCGAAAAACTGGTATATGTTTCATTTGCGAAAGCCAGAAATGACTAGCTTACTTTTTTCACCTACCACATACCCCTGAAGAATGCAAACGCATTTTCTGCGCTAATTGTTCTTCTGATCATCCGTCCTCTTCTAACACTTGCCAAAAATTCATCCAAGCTAAAAAAATTTTGAAAATAAAAATCACAAAAAAATGCACAATGCGCGATGCAATCAAAATATACAGAAATTCTGTTCCACTCCTTTCCGAAACATCTTCCTCTTTTTCCTCTGTAGTCACAGAATCAACCAAAAAACAGCAAGCCAACGGACAAATCTCTTCTAACTCCGCTGCCCCCGCCGACAAAACTGACTCACCACCATCTGAAAACCCAATTACCAACGTTACTCAGCACTCTCAAACATCTGACATAACTCTTAACAACACAATTACCCACTCTATTTCTCAATCAAATAAATCTAACATTGTTAACAGCAACACAGCACAACTCACCACTCAAACACAAAATTCACCAAATACTCACAAAACAAATCAACTCAAATCTCTCGATACTGATCTTCCTAGAAATGACACATTGCAAGTACATTTTTCATCCTCCTCTCTCCATTATCACCATTCTTCCATAAATTCTATGGAATTCGAAAATGACAATAACAACTCAAAACCACTTACTAATGAAGTAGTAGTTGAAGTCGTGGTCTTCGCCTCTAATCTTATTGTACTTAATGACGGCTCACCAACACACTTTTCCACGCATCGCACCTTCACCAATGTAGATATAACAATGTGTAGCGCTAATCTAGCTCCAAAGTTCACTTGGAAAATCTTTCGTAATCTACATGGAAGCGACCATTTCCCAATACACTTAATTCTGTTTTTACACGGTCTTTTTTTACACGGTTTTGATTTAACACGGTTTGAAAATATTTTTTTAAAAATATTTTTACACGATTTTATTCCATTTAACACGATTCAAAATTTTTTGGGCTTAAATTTTATTTGTCAGATTTAATTTTTGCGAAATGTGTTCATATCTGCCGTAAAAAATATAAGGCCGCAAACTAAGTTACGGCATTTCAAACTTTATTTCTCCATCGGATTAAGCAATTTTTTATCTATATTTTAGTCCAATCGACAATTTTTTAAGTTTTTCACTTCTCTTGCAAATTGCAAATAAAGAAATGTAAACATTACACCCTGTTTTCATATTTTTCATAATTAAAATCATAAAAGGCAGTAACTCCATACAAAAAAGATGAAAAATAAAATAAATTTTTTAAGAAAGAGAAGTTGCTGCCTTTTCTGAATAAAAATAAAATTTTGATTTTTTCAAAACTATGAAAATGAGTTGCGTCTTATTATAATTTTACGGCAGATATCACAAATTTAGGGGAATTCCCTTTTTGTGCATACAAGCAAATTTGAAAAGTGTTAATATTTTGTGAACGTGCTTGGTAGACATTTTTTATAGACAAATTTTGTAGTTTTTTCATTTTTCACTAATCTTAATAGGTTTTAAAGATAAGGAACCAATCACCTATTTTTGTATAAGATCAATGTCTTTTTTTACACGGTTTTTTTCTACACGGTTTTTTCTGGAACCAATCTACCGTGTAAAAACAGAATTAGGTGTATTAACAATAATTGATTCTATGATCAATAAAGACAAAACGAAAAAGATACCGAAATTTATTACCGAGCAGGCGGATTGGTTAAATTTTCAAATTAGCTGTGAGCGGGAGTCATTAAGTGTACCCATTTCTTTAAATATAAATAAGGAAGCGGCGAATATTAAAAAAATAATAAGAACTTCATCCCACTTTTACATACCACAAACTAAAGCTTATACTCGAAAAACTTTAGTTCCATGGTGGAATCAAAACATCGCGCTTTTAAGGTGTGAAAAACAAAAAACCTGGGCATTGTTTAAAAGACAAAGAACAGATGAAAATTTATTAAGATTCAAAAAAGCAAACGCTGCTTTAAGATTTCACGCAAAAAACGCTGAGAGAACCAGTCTAGAACAATTAACGAACTCAATCAATCCCAATTCTAGTCCAAAACAGATTTGGCATGATATTAAGCTTTTAACTGGTAACTTCAAACAAAGTAAAATCTCTGTTGTAAACACTGTTAATGGCGCTTTTTCTTCAGCTAATGATATAGCTAAATTTTTCTCCACTACCTGGTCCGATTATTCAAACGACAATAACTTCGCGCTCGGATAAAACTGCTATTCTAAATATGCCGAATTATAGCCCACACACAATATCAGCTGCTGCCTGCCAAATAGAAAAGGAAATAGGAATAGTAGAATTCGACGAAGTTATCTTTTGTGCGAAAGGAAAAACTCCTGGACATGATAGGATATCCTACCCTATCCTAAAAAATATTCCCCTTTGCGTCAAGCAAAGGATTGTCAAGCTCTACAATTCAATCTTTGAGAAAGGCATATACCCACATAATTGGAAAAATGCAGATATTGTACCCATCTTAAAACCGAACAAGCCATTGGATGAAATTACTAGCTATCGACCAATATCATTACTTTCTTGTCTTAGCAAAACTTTAGAAAAAATCTTAGCAAAGCGTATCATGTGGTTTGCTTTAAGAGGAAACTATATTAAACACAATCAAGTAGCTTTTAAGCCAGGGCAAGGGACATCTGACGTATTACTCCATTTTGAAAACTATTTGTCTACTGCAATTTCAAGCCGAAACCATGTAACCATACTTGGTTTAGACTTCGAAAGAGCATTCGACCGAATAGGAGTTCACGTAGTTCTTCGGCAACTTCAAAAATGGAAAGTGGGTCGAAAAGTTTATAATTTTGTGAAGGGTTTTTTGACGAACCACACATTTACAGGGTGGCTGATTCGAACTGTTACCAACTTCAGATAGACTTATCTGACAGATGGAACATGACAGCTGTCTAAAAATTGGCATGATGTTAGTTCATTCTATTGTCAACAAGTAACCAAAAGCATTTGCGCGTCAATTTATTGAAAATAAAAAATTTTCGAAATGGAATTCAAACGTAATAGTGTGATTGCTCTTTATTTGGCTGGAAAATCGCAACCAGCAATTGTTCGTGAGCTGAAACATTTAAAAGTGAATAAAATGTTTGTGCATCGGACCATAACACGTTACAATGGTACCGGCAGCGTTGCCAAACGACATGGTGGTGGTCGGAAAATAACTGCAACATCACCAGAAATGGTTCGAAAGGTGAAGGCCAGAATTGAGCGAAATCCGAAACGCAGTGGCAGACAAATGGCTGCCGAGCTGAAAATATCGCGTGAACGAATGCAACACATATTGTCAAACAAGCTCGGACTAAAGGTCCTCAAGTTCCAAAAGGCGGATGATCTCACTCCTGCTCAAAAAAAAGTTAGGCTCGATAGAGCCAAGGAGTTGTTGCGCTTGCACGCCGCCGGAAATCTGTCACAAATTGTCTTCTCTCATGAGAAAAATTACTGTATCCAGTAATATGTAAACAAACAAAATGATCGGGTTTACTTGACAGAGAGGTTCTACGAAAATTTGAATGTTCGTTTGGCCACCAGGACGCAGGCATCACCGCATGTGATGGTTTGGGCTGCAGTGACTGCTGATGGGCGCTAACCACTCGTTTTTTTGGCCACTGGCGTCAAAGTTAACGCCCAGGTGTATCGTGAATCAGTGTTGGAGGGTGCTTTACTACCGTGGGCACGCAAACATTTCGGTCGCAAGCCATGGACATTCCAACAAGACTCGGCACCGTCACACAAAGCTCGTGTGAATCAAGAATGGTTAGAAAAAAACGTTCCTAGCTTCATTTCTGCTCAACAATGGCTCTCAAATTCGCCTGATGCGAATCCGCTGGAAGTGGCCCTTCAACGAGAATGGCGCAAACTTCCACAAAATCAAATTCGTGCAGCATGCGACTCGTTCTTCGACCGTCTACGGGCCATTGTTAAGGCCAAAGGTGGCCATATCAAAAATCTCAAGTAGATTCTTAAAATTTGAACATTTCCCAACAATTATAGCGTTTGATCAATAAAATCTGTGCATGGAAACTAAAAATATAGTCTTTTGAATTGCTAACACTTCGAATCAGCCACCCTGTAGATGCAAAGTTAATAGCATTTACTCCGATAAGGTAGCTCGGAACAATGGAATTGCACAGGGCTCCCCTATTTCGGTCGTATTTTTTATAATTGCATTTGATGAAATTAGCAGCATTTTACTTAAATATAAAGTTGAACACTCTATTTACGCAGATGATGTGCTAATTTTTTCAAAAAATGCGAACTTAATGACATTTCCACCTGGTCTCTTGGTTCAGGAGCAAGCATATCATACGAAAAAAGTAAAACATTTCACGTGTGTAAAAAAAAAAAAATTGTACAAATTTTAGCCTCACATATAAAAACCATGTTATTGAAAATGTTAATCATTTAAAAGTCTTAGGTATATTTTTTGACAAAACTTTAAACTTTAAGCAACATTGTATTTATATAAGGAAAAAACTTGCTACTAGGGTAAATATTATAAAATATCTTGCTTCAAAACACTCCAAAGTTCTTTCATCAACCTTAATTAATGTAACTAAATCTTTAATTATGTCAGTAATAGATTATGGACTACCTATTTATGGACAGTGCGCTAAATCAACAATCAGCCTTTTGTCAGCACCCTACCACTGTACTGTTCGCCGGAGTCTTCGAGTATTTCCTACAACACCGATCAAAAATTTATTGGCTGAATCCGGTCTTCCGTCAATTGATGAGCGAATTAAACACAACACTCTTCGCCTTATCCCGAAACTCTACATTTTGAATAACTCGATTATAAATAAAGACACAAAAAACGTCAACATAAAAAAACTTGTAATGAAACGACCTTCAGCTATATATAATGCAATTCAATACGCTAAGCAGCTTAGCATGCCTCTTCGTCCCTCATTAGAACATATAAGTTTCCGCCCAGGGAGCTGCCATTTACGTCATTCATAACCAGCCTTCTGGAATACCCAAAACACAATACCAGTCCTTTGGTTTATCGAAAATTATTCCTTGAAACAAAAGTAAACTGGAAAAAAAAGGGCTGGAGTTTTTTGTTCACAGATGGGTCTAAAGATAGTTCAACAACTTCATTTGCGGTAGTAGCAGAAGATGGAAAAACAATTAAAACTGGACTTTTATTCTCTTTCAGTTCAATATTTACCGCAGAGGCGCTTGCACTTCGCATTGCAGTTAGTCATGCGGCAACAAACAAAGGAAAATTTATAATATGTACCGACAGCAAGTCAGCCGTTAATGCTCTACAAAACCTGCGAAATTGTGAGCCTTTCATTGCAAGTTTACGTGAAAAACTAACGCAGCACTGTTCGAAAATAAAAATAATGTGGATACCCGGGCATTGCGACATCACGGGAAACGAATTTGCCGACGCAACAGCAAATATAGCTTGCAACTCACCTTGCATATATTTTGAAACTTCAGTTAAATCAGACATTGCCCGGACAATAAACAGCTACATTAGAGATTTAGTGGTAAATTGTTGGACAACGTACCAGCATTACTACAAATCCTATAATAATGATCGGAGCAAGCCAACTTTTCCAACGGCAGCAACATCGCAACAATTACAAATTTTTACAAGACTGAGGTTGGGCCACACCAAAATTACCCACGAACACCTGCTAAAACGTGAAGATGCTCCAGTGTGTTCGCTGTGTAATTTACCACTGTCCATAAACCATATCTTAAACGATTGTCCGAAATTCTTAAATGCCAGAAATAACATTTTTAAAAATAAAAAAACCATTTGATTTACTGAAAATCTCCTCAATAGAAAATATTATCTGTATATACAATTTCATCTACGAAAGCAAACTTTTGTACCTAATTTAAATCTTTAACCATTTTATTTATCTAAGGATATTTTATATTTTGTATAAAATCTTTTAGAATAGTGTCAGACCGATAGCCCTAGTAGCTAGTGTCTTAATCTAAGTACGTTTATTATTTTGTAACGAAAATTTTGGTCACCATACCAAAATTCCCTAACATAAAACTATGGAGTTATTTTATAGTCAATTAGTGTATTTTTATTTCTTAATATATGGCTTTTGGAAAGTACAGGCGATTCAAAAATTCCTACAGGGTAACATAAGCAACTCACAGTACAACATCGAACACAGTCAGACGCCGCAACCGCAAAATTGCTGCAACAGTACAACAAGATCACAGAAGCAACAGCAAAAACAGTCAGACGCGAGCATCACCGCAGCATCCAACACGAGCGTCGCCGCAACATCAAATACAATCCAACACGAACACCGCCGCAACATCGAACCAAAAACAACACGAGCATCGCCGCAACATCACACAAGCGAACAAATAGTCGACACAGTCATACCCACGCACGACAACCACTTCTTAAAAACACTTCTCAACAAGCGAGCTCTCAGTCTGTTTTCAACCAACGTCGAGTGCACATCGTAGCTTCGTTTTATTTTAAAGAGAGGTTGCACATCTTCCCTCTATAAAATAAAACAACGCGTGAGTATTTTGCTCAGTCTGTTTTCAACCATCGTCGAGTGCACATCGTAGCTTCGTTTTATTTTAAAGAGAGGTTGCACATCTTCCCTCTATAAAATAAAACAACGCATGAGTATTTTGCTCAGTCTGTTTTCAACCATCGTCGAGTGCGCATCGTAACTTCGTTTTATTTTAAAGAGAGGTTGCACATCTTCCCTCTATAAAATAAAACAACGCGTGAGTATTTTGCTCAGTCTGTTTTCAACCATCGTCGAGTGCACATCGTAGCTTCGTTTTATTTTAAAGAGAGGTTGCACATCTTCCCTCTATAAAATAAAACAACGCCTGAGTATTTTGCTCAGTCTGTTTTCAACCATCGTCGAGTGCACATCGTAACTTCGTTTTATTTTAGAGAGAGGTTGCACATCTTCCCTCTATAAAATAAAACAACGCTTGAGTATTTCGCGCAGTCTCTTTTCAACCATCGTCGAGTGCACATCGTAGCTTCGTTTTATTTTAAAGAGAGGTTGCACATCTTCCCTCTATAAAATAAAACAACGCGTTAGCATTTCGCTCAGTTTATCTTCAACCGTTCTCGTGTATACATCGTAACTTCGCTTTATTTTATAGAGTGGTTGCACATCTTCTCTCTATAAAACAAAGCCACGCGTTAGCATTTCGCTGAGTTTATCTCCAACCGTTCTCGTGTTTACTTCGTAACTTCGCTCATTTTATAGAGAGGTTGCACATCTTCCCTATATAAAACAGAGCAACGCGTTAGCCTTTCGCTCAACTTGTCTCGAGTCTCTTTCCAACAGTGATCGTGTACACATCGTTTATCTCGCTTCATCGTATAGTATAGTTCTCGGATCTTCGGTCTATAATATGAGGCCGCGTGTTAACTCACATTAATTCTCTTTTAGGTTAAGAACGAAATATTGTTAATCATAAATAAACAAAACAAACTAGCATAAAAAACTGTAAAAAAGACAAAAAAAAAAACCAAAACTAAATAAAACTAATAATAAACTAAATCTACATTGGAATAATTTTTTTGTAACGAAACCCTCAGAAAACTGACCATGGATAACCGCCTGGCGTTTACCCCGGCAAAAACATCGTTACAAATGGCGCCCGAGCAGGGACGTTAGAACTCAAAAAAAAAAAAAAGAAAAGGACCATTAGAATTTAAATAAAATAATAACTAGTGCGAACAGTGAAAAAAAAACTATAGTAGAAACAGTGAAAAAAAAAGCTATAAAAGGAAAAAAAAAAAAACAAATACTAAGATCATTGAACTGAAAAAATAATAATATAAAAATGGTGAAAACTAAGTGGGTATGGTCATTGCGTAAGGACGACTTAATAGCATACGCAGAAGAATTCAATTTCGACGGATCCGGATCAGTTGAGGAGCTTAGAAAACGCCTAGCGGCATACATCAACGAGGAGCAAGATCCCAAAATGGAACAACGATTCAAGGAACTAGAAGTGAAACATGCCAGAAGCACGACGCCTACCCCACTAACAGTTATTTTAAATCCTGTTGACGACCCAACAACATCAAAAGCATCGAAAGTCCCATTAGTCGACGACGCAACTACCAATACTATGCTGAATGTTTCTGAAGCATCCACCAATACTGTGCCATATGAATCTCACGCATCCGCCAACGCTATGCAAAATGCTTCTTCAAATTACGCTACAATCATTGACAAGGTAAGAAAGTGGTCTGAAAAATTTAATGGGGCAAGCGATCCCCTATCGTTTTTGGAGAGGATTGAAGAACTAGCGGAAGTGTACGACATCGACAAAAATCAACTTCCCCGCACGATGCCGGAGCTACTACGTGACCGAGCTTTAGCCTGGTTTCGTAATAACAACGCTGGCTGGAGGGACTGGATCCAATTTCGGAACGAATCTCATGAGACATGTTGGATACTCCGAAATGCAGAAGTTGGATCGGATTTTCAAAAATTGCCTCCCCGACTATCAGTTATACATCCGAAGAAAGGATTTCTCAACGCTGAAGGAACTCGCTGATCTTGCCGACGACCTCGAGGCGATTCGAACTACGCCAAGGGACATACAACCCTCACCAGCACCACCACGACGAAACAACGCGGAGAGAAACTTTACATTGACAACAGATGGACGCATTGACGTCCGAACGGCTTGCCGCAGGTGTGGACGAAGTGGACATTTTTCTCGAGATTGCCGAAACCAAAGGGTACTGTTTTGCTGGCGATGCGGAAGACAAGATATTAGGACTATTGAATGCTGTAACCAGTCGGGAAACGACCAGCGGCCTCATCACGAGAGTGCGGTGTCGGGGCTGCCCCAAGCTACGTCTCCTATCCCGAGATCGCACTAACCCACCACAACAGAAGAATACGGGCAACAATAGCGTTAAATGACAAACTAGCTGTTGCCACTATCGACACGGGGGCGTCACGCAGTTTCATCAGCGAATACTTTGCAAACGAATTAGCCATCCCAGAAAACATCAGCCCCGTGGAGATGGAGATAAAATTAGCCGATAAAACGAGACGCAGGGTCCAAGAAGAAATTTCTTTAGATGTTCGCCTAGGTAATGCAGTAAGAAAAATACCATTCCTGATATTTCCAGACGCCGTCGACAACGTTATTCTAGGGATGGATTTTCTAGCGAAAATGAGCACCACAATCATCTGCGGCGGTCAGAATCTAACATTACGTGAATCTGAAACCACATCCAGAGAAGACGAGTTACTTCAAAGCTACGACGCTGAGCCAAAAGAAGAACAGGTCATAACTCCTCAAGAAGCGCCTAAGCATGATGACCCGTACGAAATCATCAACTTTACTTCCCCAGTAATCGTCACACTGAAAATCGAAGGACAGGAGAAAACACGAGTCGCACACATCAGCGAACTAAAATTATATCATTCATCAAAAGAACATACGCTAAAGGACAAAATCTCCGCTCAAAACACCAGGTCACCATAAAACAAAAAGGGATTAAAAAAAAAAAAAAAAAAACCCAACATCAATATATGCGCGGGAAGAATTCAAAAAAAAAAAAAAACAACTAAGGAAAAACGACAAAAAAAAACGGGGAAAACCCACGACGTCAAAAAAAACAGCAACGACGAGATGACGCCACCAGAAAACCCTTTATAAAGATCACTAACGACGCAGGCGCGCGCATACTATAAAACTCGCAGGAAGAACAAGAGTAGAAAATTTAACACAAAGGATAGAGCGAGAACGCGATAACGATCCCTATTGCCAACAAGAGAAAAACCCGAAACGACGATGATGCCGCCATAAAACCCTTTATCCAATTCGTCAATAACACAGGTATGCGCACAAAAGAAAACAGCTGCCAACAAGAAAGCATCAGAGAAACATGGAAAGGAAATTCAACGCACAGGGTAGAGCCTGCAACTATCTGCAATGCAGATACTTAGTTTTTCCTGTTTGCGACCACTCGCACTGGTTTGCAGTAGTCGCAAGGATAACGCAAGACGGCGATGCGGGCCCAGGAATATACATGCTAAATTCGCTAACGTCCCACCATCCCGACGCGATAAGCCTGATCAGAACATTCCTACATGTAGAAGTCGGCTGCGCTGAAAACCTACCGGTGGTGGACATCCGGGTACCGCAGCAGCCAAATTTTACGGACTGCGGGGTATTCATGCTAAGAAATATCCAGGAGTTTCTCCAGAACTCGTCGACGTATCTCAACGACGAAGACAAAAGCGCGAGTTACACCGCATCCACGGGACCAGCAATGCGGAAAGAAATAAAAGCGCTGATCGAACAACTCCGCAAAGCCCAAGTATGTGTGCAAACTTCCTGCGCCTGCCCGGAGCAGCAAATGTACGAGGACATCAGCGATGACAACGCAGAACAGCCATGTGATACTACCAACACTGAAACCAACCCTGCTACACCCACCCGCAAGCCACTAAAGCGGAAGCACAGCAGCAGTAGCAGCAGTAGCAGTAGCGACAGCAGCAGCAGCAGCGGAAACAGCAGTAGCAGCAGTGGTAGTAGCAGCAGCAACAACAGCAACGAACTACCACCACTCCAACCACCAGAACAGCCAGGCAACAACGAAATTGCCGACGACATCTTGTCCATAGACGGCAGCGAGTTTATGCCTACCGAACATGAAACCAAGCTTGAACAGATGATACGTCAGCATCAGGGGCACTACGGCCGAAGATATCGAAGATTTGTGGTAATAGATGGCACTCAGTACACCCTCCTGTACAACAAAAAAGGCGAACTCATCTCAGCCACCCCCAAGAAGGGATGAAATGTAACGAAAATTTTTACGTAATAAAATATCCTAACATATAGTATTAATCCTTACATAAATTTAAGAAAATAAAAAAAAAAAAATGAATTGAAATGAATTTAAAACTTAAAAAAAAAAAACTGTAAAATAAGAAATTAAATATTATAACGTTTAAGAAAAAAAAATATAATAAAAAAAATCTAACATTTAAAATACATACATCTTATTAATTTCAATGGAAAGTACAGGCGATCCAAAAATTCCTACAAGGTAACATAAGCAACTCACAAAACGACATCGAGCACAATCAGACGCCACAACCACAACCATACAACAAGATCACCGAAGCAACATCAAACACAACCCAACACGAACACCACCAAAACATCAAACACAATCCAACACGAACACCGCCGCAACATCAAACACAATTCAACATGAGCATCGCCGCGACATCAAACCAAGAACAACACGAGCATCGTCGAGTCATACCCACGCACAACAACCACTTCTCAAAATACTTTTCAACAGCGAGGAGTCAGTCTGTTTTCAACCATCGTCGAGTGCACATCGTAACTTCGTTTTATTTTAGAGAGAGGTTGCACATCTTCCCTCTATAAAATAAAACAACGCGTGAGTATTTTGCTCAGTCTGTTTTCAACCATCGTCGAGTGCACATCGTAACTTCGTTTTATTTTAGAGAGAGGTTGCACATCTTCCCTCTATAAAATAAAACAACGCGTGAGTATTTTGCTCAGTCTGTTTTCAACCATCGTCGAGTGCACATCGTAACTTCGTTTTATTTTAGAGAGAGGTTGCACATCTTCCCTCTATAAAATAAAACAACGCGTGAGTATTTTGCTCAGTCTGTTTTCAACCATCGTCGAGTGCACATTGTAACTTCGTTTTATTTTAGAGAGAGGTTGCACATCTTCCCTCTATAAAATAAAACAACGCGTGAGTATTTTGCTCAGTCTGTTTTCAACCATCGTCGACTGCACATCGTAACTTCGTTTTATTTTAGAGAGAGGTTGCACATCTTCCCTCTATAAAATAAAACAACGCGTGAGTATTTTGCTCAGTCTGTTTTCAACCATCGTCGAGTGCACATCGTAACTTCGTTTTATTTTAGAGAGAGGTTGCACATCTTCCCTCTATAAAATAAAACAACGCGTGAGTATTTTGCTCAGTCTGTTTTCAACCATCGTCGAGTGCACATCGTAGCTTCGTTTTATTTTAAAGAGAGGTTGCACATCTTCCCTCTATAAAATAAAACAACGCATGAGTATTTTGCTCAGTCTGTTTTCAACCATCGTCGAGTGCGCATCGTAACTTCGTTTTATTTTAAAGAGAGGTTGCACATCTTCCCTCTATAAAATAAAACAACGCGTGAGTATTTGGCTCAGTCTGTTTTCAACCATCGTCGAGTGCGCATCGTAACTTCGTTTTATTTTAAAGAGAGGTTGCACATCTTCCCTCTATAAAATAAAACAACGCGTGAGTATTTTGCTCAGTCTGTTTTCAACCATCGTCGAGTGCACATCGTAGCTTCGTTTTATTTTAAAGAGAGGTTGCACATCTTCCCTCTATAAAATAAATCAACGCCTGAGTATTTTGCTCGGTCTGTTTTCAACCATCGTCGAGTGCACATCGTAACTTCGTTTTATTTTAGAGAGAGGTTGCACATCTTCCCTCTATAAAATAAAACAACGCTTGAGTATTTCGCGCAGTCTCTTTTCAACCATCGTCGAGTGCACATCGTAGCTTCGTTTTATTTTAAAGAGAGGTTGCACATCTTCCCTCTATAAAATAAAACAACGCGTTAGCATTTCGCTAAGTTTATCTCCAACCGTTCTCGTGTTTACTTCGTAACTTCGCTCATTTTATGGAGAGGTTGCACATCTTCCCTATATAAAATAGAGCAACGCGTTAGCATTTCGCTCAGTTTATCTCCAACCGTTCTCGTGTAAACTTCGTAACTTCGCTCATTTTATAGAGAGGTTGCACATCTTCCCTATATATAATAGAGCAACGCGTTAGCATTTCGCTCAGTTTATCTCCAACCGTTCTCATGTTAACTTCGTATCTTCGCTCATTTTATAGAGAGGTTGCACATCTTTCCTATATAAAATAGAGCAACGCGTTAGAATTTCGCTCAGTTTATCTTCAACCGTTCTCGTGTATACATCGTAACTTCGCTTTATTTTATAGAGTGGTTGCACATCTTCTCTCTATAAAATAAAGCCACGCGTTAGCATTTCGCTGAGTTTATCTCCAACCGTTCTCGTGTTTACTTCGTAACTTCGCTCATTTTATAGAGAGGTTGCACATCTTCCCTATATAAAACAGAGCAACGCGTTAGCCTTTCGCTCAACTTGTCTCGAGTCTCTTTCCAACAGTGATCGTGTACACATCGTTTATCTCGCTTCATCGTATAGTACAGTTCTCGGATCTTCGGTCTATAATATGAGGCCGCGTGTTAACTCACATTAATTCTCTTTGTAAACAGCTAAAGTCATACTTCGTTATATTTTCGTCTCTTTCAGACACGCGTTACCAGTTCTTTTGTGGTTGAGGTTGCACATCTTCCCCTCCACAAAACGAAGTCTCGCTCCCTGAACACGTCGTATACTTTCGTCTCATTCAGACACGCGTTACCAGTTCTTTTGTGGTTGAGGTTGCACATCTTCCCCTCCACAAAACGAAGTCTCGCTCCCTGAATACGTCATAAACTTTCGTCTCATTCAGACACGCGTCACCAGTTCTTTTGTGGTTGAGGTTGCACATCTTCCCCTCCACAAAACAAAGTCTCGCTCCCTGAACACGTCGTACACTTTCCGTCTCATTCAGACACGCGTTACCAGTTCTTTTGTGGTTGAGGTTGCACATCTTCCCCTCCACAAAACGAAGTCTCGCTCCCTGAACACGTCGTATACTTTCGTCTCATTCAGACACGCGTTACCAGTTCTTTTGTGGTTGAGGTTGCACATCTTCCCCTCCACAAAACGAAGTCTCGCTCCCTGAATACGTCATATACTTTCGTCTCATTCAGACACGCGTTACCAGTTCTTTTGTGGTTGAGGTTGCACATCTCCCCCTCCACAAAACGAATTCTCGCTCCCTGAATACGTCATATACTTTCGTCTCATTCAGACACGCGTTACCAGTTCTTTTGTGGTTGAGGTTGCACATCTTCCCCTCCACAAAACGAAGTCTCGCTCCCTGAATACGTCATATACTTTCGTCTCATTCAGACACGCGTTACCAGTTGTTTTGTGGTTGAGGTTGCACATCTTCCCCTCCACAAACCGAAGTCTCGCTCCCTGAATACGTTATACTTTCGTCTCTTTCAGACACGCGTTACCAGTTCTTTTGTGGTGGAGGTTGCACATCTTCCCCTCCACAAAACGAAATCTCGCTCCCTGAATACGTCAAATACTTTCGTCTCTTTCAGACACGCGTTACCAGTTCTTTTGTGGTTGAGGTTGCACATCTTCCCTTCCACAAAACGAAGTCTCGCTCCCTGAATACGTTATACTTTCGTCTCTTTCAGACACGCGTTACCGGTTCTTTTGTGGTGGAGGTTGCACATCTTCCCCTCCACAAAACGAAGTCTCGCTCCCTGAATACGTCGTATACTTTCGTCTCTTTCAGACACGCGTTACCAGTTCTTTTGTGGTTGAGGTTGCACATCTTCCCATCCACAAAACGAAGTCTCGCTCCCTCAATACGTTATACTTTCGTCTCTTTCAGACACGCGTTACCAGTTCTTTTGTGGTGGAGGTTGCACATCTTCCCCTCCACAAAACGAAGTCTCGCTCCCTGAATACGTCATATACTTTCGTCTCTTTCAGACACGCGTTACCAGTTCTTTTGTGGTTGAGGTTGCACATCTTCCCCTCCACAAAACGAAGTCTCGCTCCCTGAATACGTTATACTTTCGTCTCTTTCAGACACGCGTTACCAGTTCTTTTGTGGTTGAGGTTGCACATCTTCCCCTCCACAAAACGAAGTCTCGCTCCCTGAATACGTTATACTTTCGTCTCTTTCAGACACGCGTTACCAGTTGTTTTGTGGTTGAGGTTGCACATCTTCCCTATATAAAATAGAGCAACGCGTTAGAATTTCGCTCAGTTTATCTTCAACCGTTCTCGTGTATACATCGTAACTTCGCTTTATTTTATAGAGTGGTTGCACATTTTCTCTCTATAAAATAAAGCCACGCGTTAGCATTTCGCTGAGTTTATCTCCAACCGTTCTCGTGTTTACTTCGTAACTTCGCTCATTTTATAGAGAGGTTGCACATCTTCCCTATATAAAACAGAGCAACGCGTTAGCCTTTCGCTCAACTTGTCTCGAGTCTCTTTCCAACAGTGATCGTGTACACATCGTTTATCTCGCTTCATCGTATAGTACAGTTCTCGGATCTTCGGTCTATAATATGAGGCCGCGTGTTAACTCACATTAATTCTCTTTGTAAACAGCTAAAGTCATACTTCGTTATATTTTCGTCTCTTTCAGACACGCGTTACCAGTTCTTTTGTGGTTGAGGTTGCACATCTTCCCCTCCACAAAACGAAGTCTCGCTCCCTGAACACGTCGTACACTTTCCGTCTCATTCAGACACGCGTTACCAGTTCTTTTGAGGTTGAGGTTGCACATCTTTCCCTCCACAAAACGAAGTCTCGCTCCCTGAACACGTCGTACACTTTCCGTCTCATTCAGACACGCGTTACCAGTTCTTTTGTGGTTGAGGTTGCACATCTTCCCCTCCACAAAACGAAGTCTCGCTCCCTGAACACGTCGTATACTTTCGTCTCATTCAGACACGCGTTACCAGTTCTTTTGTGGTTGAGGTTGCACATCTTCCCCTCCACAAAACGAAGTCTCGCTCCCTGAATACGTTATACTTTCGTCTCTTTCAGACACGTGTTACCAGTTCTTTTGTGGTGGAGGTTGCACATCTTCCCCTCCACAAAACGAAGTCTCTCTCCCTGAATACGTTATACTTTCGTCTCTTTCAGACACGCGTTACCAGTTCTTTTGTGGTTGAGGTTGCACATCTTCCCCTCCACAAAACGAAGTCTCGCTCTCTCAATACGTTATACTTTCGTCACTTTCAGACACGCGTTACCAGTTCTTTTGTGGTGGAGGTTGCACATCTTCCCCTCCACAAAACGAAGTCTCGCTCCCTGAATACGTCATATACTTGCGTCTCTTTCAGACACGCGTTACCAGTTCTTTTGTGGTTGAGGTTGCAATTCTTCCCCTCCACAAAACGAAGTCTCTCTCCCTGAATACGTTATACTTTCGTCTCTTTCAGACACGCGTTACCAGTTCTTTTGTGGTTGAGGTTGCACATCTTCCCCTCCACAAAACGAAGTCTCGCTCCCTGAATACGTTATACTTTCGTCTCTTTCAGACACGCGTTACCAGTTCTTTTGTGGTTGAGGTTGCACATCTTCCCCTCCACAAAACGAAGTCTCGCTCCCTGAATACGCTATACTTTCGTCTCTTTCAGACACGCGTTACCAGTTCTTTTGTGGTGGAGGTTGCACATCTTCCCCTCCACAAAACGAAGTCTCGCTCCCTGAATACGTCATATACTTTCGTCTCTTTCAGACACGCGTTACCAGTTCTTTTGTGGTTGAGGTTGCACAGCTTCCCCTCCACAAAACGAAGTCTCGCTCCCTGAATACGTTATACTTTCGGTCTTTCAGACACGCGTTACCAGTTCTTTTGTGGTGGAGGTTGCACATCTTCCCCTCCACAAAACGAAGTCTCGCTCCCTGAATACGTCATATACTTTCGTCTCTTTCAGACACGCGTTACCAGTTCTTTTGTGGTTGAGGTTGCACATCTTCCCCTCCACAAAACGAAGTCTCACTCCCTGAATACGTCATATACTTTCGTCTCTTTCAGACACGCGTTGCCAGTTCTTTTGTGGTTGAGGTTGCACATCTTCCCCTCCATAAAACGAAGTCTCGCTCCCTGAATACGTAATATACTTTCGTCTCTTTCATATACGCTCGCACCTACTCGCGATCTACACAACGGAAATCCAGTCATCGGAAAGAAACACCGCTCGGATCCTGATACCTTCCATTGAAATATTAATTGTCTTACATACATTAATTATAACTAATTTTTAATTTTTTCTTACACTTTATATCATTAATTAATTTAGTAGGTTAAGAACGAAATATTGTTAATCATAAATATACAAAAAAAAAAAACTAGCATAAGGAACTGTAAAAAAGAAAAAAAAACCAAAACTAAATAAAACTAATAATAAACTAAATCTACATTGGAATAAATTTTTTGTAACGAAACCCTCAGAAAACTGACCCTGGATAACCACCTGGCGTTTACCCCGGCAAAAACATCGTTACAATTTATAATAATACTACTTGTAAATAAATATATAAATAAAATATAAATGCAAGCTCTGAACAAAAACTGGGTAAGCTCGGACAAGAGGGCGTGACACCTCCCATACAAGTAAAAGTTTTAAAATGCCATAGGGTCATTTCATCTCAAATCGTCCAGGCAGTATTTTTTTTTGCATATTATTTTTTTAATAGTTTCTACATTAAAATCGATGAGACACGTATTTTTTCCTTTTGCTTGATTTTGAGTTCTTTCGTCGTGGGGAATTTTTTAAAATTCGTCTACAAACTCGATTTTCCGCTATTGTCGCATGTCAATTTTCACGGAAAATATGATAACTTTGCGAAAAAACGTCCGATCTTCGTGATTTTTGGTATGTTTGTAGCTAAGAGGTTCCTCTAAAAGAAAAAAATATGATACAGGGTATATTTCAAAAAATAATTTTTATATCGTCATTTGAATAAAAAAAAATCAAAAAATTTTTGACTTTAAAAATTTCTAATTGCATCAGTTTTTTTTTTCTTCATATTTTTTTTTTTAAATAGCCATGCATATAGCCTCTATTAGCCCAAATTCGTTGTTTGGGAATTATGATTTTTTGAAAAAAAAAGTCCCAATTATTTAGTTATTTTGGGCTTCATTCATGATATATGTTATCATTTCGTCAAAAGTAGCTCAATCGTTATGACATTTTGTCTGTCAACAGCCAAAAGTCCGTTCTAGAAGAAAGAATCATGAAGTGTAGTACATTTTTGGATATTTTTTTATAACCGTCTTTAAAATAGAAAAAAAAATCAAATGACTTTTAGCCCAAAAATTTTAGCATTGCTACGATTTGTCCATTCTTTATTACTGTTTTTGTATATCCCTTGTCGGATTCTCTTAAAACTGGTTACTCGGTGGTTTTCGGGGATGCTGATTACGAATCTAGCATCAGTTTTTGAAAATTCAAAATGCCGGATTCCGATAAAATTTTAATATTTTGTCCCCCATTTTGAATTTTTAAGAACTGAGACCAGGTTCGTAATCAGCGACCCCAAAAACCTCCGGGAAAGGAGTTTCAAGCGATTTCAATAAATTTTTTTCCTTTTTCCAGATTTTTAAAAAACACAGTTATTTTTCTTTAGCTTCACTTTTAATAAACTTTTTGACAAATTATGACTTTTTGGTTTACACCACGTGAAAGAGCGTCTCAAAATCTATCAGAATCAGCAAAAAAGTGAAAAACGCTTTTTTGACACGTGACTAGAAGTATTTTTTTTACTCCTCTGTTTGGGGGTTTTTAATATTAAAAAAGTCAGTTTTTTACGAATAACTCAAAAGATTTGCGTCACATAAAAAATCATTTAGGATAAAACTTATAGCTAATGTAACTCTGCACATTCTTTCTAGCGAAAAAGTGTACCTAGATACGCAACGTTTAAGAGTCCAATTTTTGCTTTATCCAAAACGCACGAATTGCTTGTATTTGAATTTTTTATTCAAAAGCTATCTAGTTTTTTCTGTCTGGTCCAATTTTTAAATTTTTGATGTCTTGTCTTTTGTAGCCTTGATCATCAAGGCCAAAAAATTCAATTAAGTCGAAAAAAAGAGCGATTTAATCAAAATTTTGTAGAATGACTAGGTGCCAACCCTAAAAATGGCACATAGTTTCTGAGATATTTTGAAAAATTGTTTTTTTCTAAATTTCAGGATTGTCGAAAGATATCTCCTAAACTATGCATCGCACTAAAGAAAAACAACATGCAGTTTGTAAAGCAAGCAATTCCCTATAAACGGTATTTTTACTTTTAACGTTTGACTCACCGTTCATGAGATAATTAAATTTAAAGCTCAACACATCACTATGCACACTCATAAGCGGCACACACATTTTATTAATTTTTGCCTCAATTTAAATTAGGATATCTCCTAAACTATAAATCGCATGAAAACAAAATGTGGAACGTTTTGATAGGAAATTTTATAAGCTACAATATTGCGGACAAAAATTTTTCTCTAGAAGTTACCGCTGGCGAGATATTTCCAAAAAAGTATTTTTTATGATCTTTGACCTTGAATAACTTTTTTAGCTCACATGGGATCAATGGGGACTTTTGACAGATTATTTGTAATGGTGTTTCTAAGTTCTGTACCGATTTTCAGCTTTTCCCTAGTTATTGTTATTTCAAATGCTGAATTGCCTGGACTAATTCCCAAAATAAATTTTAGTTATAGACAAATCAGAACCAGGTTTTAAGAACTCAGAGTGCCTTTTTACACACTCTAAGTTCTTAAAACCTGGTTTTGTCTATAACTACAAGCCCATGCTTTAAAATAATTGGTAAAAAAGATATTTAATTTTTATTAAAATTATTTTATATTTTCTCGATTTTTATTAGTGATCGTCCATTGGAAAATGTACATTATCTTCACTCACAAAATTTATCAGTACAGCTAAAAATAAGAGAAAGGATCAATTTTAGTGCTTAGAAATGTACTGAACATTTAACAACTGATTTGAGGTCGATTATTAAACTACAAATACCAATAAAAGCGGTCTTACTGAACTTCTACCCTGCAAAAATTGATAATTGACAAACTTTGGACTTCGATATATATAAACTTGAGTTTTTCAATTTACGATTTCAAAATGCCATAACTCAGTCAATTTTTGGAATTTTCCAGTGATCGAGGTGTCATTTTATACAAAATTGTATGTATTTTTAGAAAATGCAAAAAAAAATCGTTTTTTTTATCTTGTGAAGATAAGGTACATTTTCCACTAGACGGTCACATTTTTAATTTTTAATACATATATGATATACGTATTTTCGTGTTAAATTTCCTTATTGTGTTTTTCATTAACAAAGTGTAAATTCTTACAAAACAGTTTATATTACTTTAGTTTTAGTTTGTATTTTTCCACATTTTTTTAAAATACTCGTAGCTATGAAGCAAATACAATATTTATTTTTGATGTTTAAAAATTTTATGAAAGCAGTTTTTTTTTAACAGATGTTTGCTGAAGTTTCTATATATACATTGTTGGCGACTGATGTCTTGTGTTTTGAATATATGTACATATAAAATTCTAAGATAAATCAAGGTATTAAATTAAATATATTTGTAAGTCGCGGCGTATGTAAGTAAGTATGTGCTGTCATTTCAAGAGAATATAAGTACAATATTTATTGGAATTAAAGTCAAACAAAAATAGTATAAGCGCATATTCAGCCATTCCATGCCTAGCGTATTAAGATCTGCCACACCCTTTTCGATTTCGCTCAAATTTGGTACATGGTTTTGTTTCATGCCTAATCTTTTAGAAATTTTCCGATTTTTTTTTTTTGTGGCTTGTGGAGGGGTGCAAAGAGTGGAAAAATCGGTAAATTGTGACAAACTCACCTCAAATAATTGTCAATAACTTGGACATTTCCTAACCGATTTTCATGCTCAGACCACTTTTAGAAGGGGACTAAATTAGGCTATAAGTTCAAAATAAAATTTTTCGTATTTGATAAAAATTACTTAATTATTATTGACAATTATTTGTTCCCATTACTGGAACATTTCTTAACCCATTTGCATGTTTGGAACATTTTTAGAAAGGTATTGCGCTATGCGCACAAAGTAAATTTTTCTGTATTTGATAAAAAGTACTAGATTTACTACTATTTTAGTACTTAACGACGAAAAACGCTAAAGTACCTTTTTTCGACCTTCCAAAATATTTTTCTAGAATAGAAGGCAAAATCTTTAATGGTATACGAGTAATGATTTTTTGAACATTTCAGTACATGCAATATTTCGTATTGTCATTTTTTTTTTTTTTTTGTAATTTAGATCATTTTCAATTCCTCGAAAGATTTTCAAAATAAAATACGCCGTACTACAATACGGTTACGGCGTAATTCAATACCTTTCTAAAAGTGGTCTGAGCATGAAAATCGGGTTCAGAAATGTTCAAGTTATTGACAATTATTTGAGGAGTAATTTTTCAAAAGGGCTTATAACCAAAACGAAAGTAATGTCATAATATTAATTGCGTGTTACTTTGTTATAGATTAATAAAATTGGAATCTGTTTTCACAAAAAGTTTACTTGATAAAGTGAAATTAATGCAGTTTAGTTAAAAAAATCATATCTATCCAATAACCGATGATTTTGCAAATAATTTGTATGACATTACTTTTGCTTCGTTTTGGTTATAAGCCCTTTTGAAAAATTACTCCTCATTTGAGGAAAGTTTGTCACAATTTACCGATTTTTCTACTCTTTGCACCCCTCCACAAGCCACAAAAAAATCGCAAAATTTTTATTTTGCTATTTCTAAAAGATAAGGCATGAAACAAAACCATGCACCGAATTTTAGCGAAATCGGAAAGGGTGTAGCAGATATTGTTACGCTAGGCATGGAATGGCTTATTATAAAATGCAATGATTGCTCAAATTTCTCAAGCTTAAAAAACAAAAAATGTTTGGACAATGAATACTACTTAACCAAATTGAAAAGTATTTGTCATGGTAGCAGTTTTTTTTTTTGTTTTTTTTTTTTTTTGTTTTTCATAAAACAAATCCACCCTGCCTGCCATATGTTGACTTTGTTGTTCGTAATATTACGTAGGCAAAATTTATTTCATACTGTTAGCAAAATAAAACACTTCGAGGAATATATATTTAGATGTAGATTACTAATTGAATATGTGTGACTCTTCACTTTTAAAAGCACTAACTAAAGCAATACTTATTGGTTATCATAGTATGAACAACTTCTAAAATTTAGATTCGAATCCTTACTGCATCTTGTTTAAAAGCTTGATGATCATATGTATGGTGTTCTCTTTTTTTCCAAATATTTAGGTTTTGAAGTACATATCTGGCAGTCGATAACTGTCATTAATATCTGAAATGCAATAGATAGAATTTTAATAATGCTCATTTTAAAATATGAAACATGTGGAACACAAAGCAGAGAAAGACATACATTTTTGAGGGAAGTCTAAAAATTGTGATTTTTGTAAATAAAACAATCGTGTAGATTATGAAAACGACAATGTATCCACAATGTGCATACGCAAACACTAAAGATAATTTGAAGTTTCATTTATGTTTGTGTTCGCTCAGTTTACCTTCAACTCACCTATAGTAATTGGGCTTAAAGGGACCAGCCTTGTTCAAGCCCATATACTTGGCTTGCTCATCCGAAAGTTCTGTTAAGTGTGCATCAAAAGTTGGTAAATGTAAGCTGGCAACATATTCATCTTCAAAAAACATAATGAAATGAACAACTGTCAAGATATTTAATTCAAGAAAACTTACCCATTTTTTTTGGCAGGAGATAAACGTCAGACTTGTAACGTCCAGGTGGTGCATTGAATAGTTCAATAAGAGCCAATGCCTGGGTTGCAGAAGTTATTGACACTACGAATGATGGTATACTTGAACATGATAAATTTACCAATCGGCCTTCTGCTAATAGAATGATCCATTTGCCATCCGGCCAAATGATGTGATCGACCTGAGAACGAACTTTCTCCCAAGTTAAATCGGGCGTTCGTAAGCTATTCTATTAAAAAAAAAGATTTTTATAACAAGGTATCAGATATTGGCAAACGAGATTTAAACTACTTACAACATCAATTTCTGTATTGGAATGTCCCATGTTGCAAACGATGCAGCCGCTTTTCATTTTGTCCATATGTTCACGTGTTACTACATTTTTGTTGCCCGTTGCCGTAACAACAATGTCAACACTGCGTATAACTTCGTTGAGCTTGACTACGCGGAAGCCGTCCATACTAAAACAAAATATAGATAAAATATGTGTGTAGAGTTTTGTGATGTCGGTACTAGTGGAGTCATTAAAGCCTTTTAGAAGGAAGTCCTCAAGAACAACTCCAATTTTTTTGAAAAATTTTGTTTTTTTTTTTTTATTTAAAATCAGAAACCTTTCCGAACTGAACAGAATTATTTAATTTTTTAAACAATATTTAAGAAACTTATGTTTTCATAAAAAAAAATTTTAAAAAAATACAACAAAAAAAAAAAATAAAAGCAATCATTTTTAATGTATTTGGCGATGTTAAATCCGAAACTGGCACCAGAATTTCTGTATCTCAAATGGTTTTCGAGATATTCTCTCTTCGTTTACGACCTAAAAAGGTTTTAAAGAAAAACACTAATGCTTTCCAACACCATATTATGTTATCAAAATTTTCAATGCGTAAAATGTAGGCGTGGTACTTCCCCGATTTCATCTAATTTTCGCTCATTATCTTTTCTCCTTTAACTCCTAGGAGGAGCATAGGGCCAATATGAAACGTCTCTATTTGTTGCGATCCCTTGCGATGACTTTTATCTCTTACCACGACTTTCCCGATTCTTGGATTTCCTTTTCCAGCGGCCTTCTTCAGTTGGTTTTGGGTCTACAACGTCCTCTACTGCCTTGTGGATTACACTCAAGAGCCTGGCAACAAACTTCGCTGTGTGGTTTCCGGAGAGTATGACCAATCCAACTCCACTTGCGCAGCTTGTCCTCGTTTGCTGTAGCCCTCTGATTGCATTTTTGATTTAGCTCGGCATTTGATACAGTGCGAGGCTACCAAACCTTTAGTATGCGCCTTAAGCATTTGTTGACGAATACTTGCAGCTTGTTCATTAGTTGTTGAGTTACAAGCCACGTTTTGCACCCGTATAACAAAACCGATTTCATATGTGAATCAAAAATGCGCACTTTCGTTTTGGTGGATATAACGGAAGAAGATCGTATTTTGTTCAGTTGAGCAAACGCTCCTTTTACTTTTGCTATTCTTGAGTTGATATCCTCTTTTGCTCCACCATCTATGGAGATAATGCTGCCTAAATACGCAAGCTGTCGACGTTTTCGATGTCATCACTGCCAGTTTTAAACGTGATGTCATTCCTGTTTGCGTTCAGCTTCATGCTTTTAGTCTTGGAAACGTTGATTTTTAGGCCGGCCTTCTGCGATTCCAAGACAAGATCTTCAATTTTGCTTTGCGTATCTGAATGTTTGGACGATAAGAGGCAAATGTTGTCAGCGTAGTCGAGATCTTCTAGATTTTCGGTGAAGTTCCATTGGATACCCCTAGGATATTGTCAAGAACTATTAGGAAGAGAGATGGTGATAGTGAACACCCCTGCCGTACGCCTGAATTAGTGGTTAATGTCGGTGACACGTTATGTAACATATACTCCATTTAAAGCTTTCATATTGTGCACGTACTAAGTTTATGGCCTTTGCGGCAATACCTCTTCGCTCCAGTGAAACCCAATGTTTTCTCGGGAGACACTGTCGAAGGCAGTGCTGTACTCTACGAAGACAAGTTGAAGCGCAGCACGCCACTCGCATGATTGTTCGACAATTATTCTGAGGCTGTTGATTTGATCCACGCATGATCGGTTTGGCCGGAATCCTGCTTGTTGCCATCGGATGGCCGAATCAAGTTTTTCGCGTTCCCTGTTTAGAAACACTTTTGACAGTGGTTTTGATGGTACTGAGAGCAGAGTTATTCCTCTATAATTTCGGCAATCGCTGAGGTCACCTTTTTTCGGCAATTTGACTAGCTTGCCGTGTAGCCAATCTTCTAGCAAACGCTCTCCGCTACAGATTCTGGAAATCAGAGGATGAAGAATTTTAGCTGATGTAATGGGGCATGCTTTTAGCAGTTCAGCTGTTATTTGATCTATGCCTTCTTGTTTTTCATGCTTTGGATAGCTTTCACTATTTCATCGATTGTAGGCGGTTGTGTCTGTTTCCACTACTACTGCGAGTCACTGCGGCAGTTGTAGTTGGTGATTCTGGTTGCTGGAATGTGGTAGATGTGGGATTCAGTATGTCACAAAAATACTCTTTCCATCTCCTTAGTTGGTCGTCCGCGGATGTTAAGAGATTTCTGTTTTTGTCTTTAATAGGGCGATTCTGTTGCTGTTATCTGCCAGATACTCTGCGGGTGATAACGTAAAGCTGCCTGAGATTTTGAGCATTTGCAGCGCTTTCTGCTTCGCTCGGGAGATCGTTAAACATTCCTCTTCTGTCTTGCTTGCACAAACGTCCGACTTCTTTATTGAGAGAGTTAAAGACCTTTTCGGCGTCGTTCTTTTGCCCTCTAGTTTTAGTCATCTCTCAGTATTTTCGCGCTTCTTCTTTTTTCAATAAGACCCCACGTTCCTTGGTTCATCCAGTGTTTCTTATTCGAGGGCCGGAACCCAAGTATTTTTTCACTGGAGTTTAAGAAAGCAGCCTTAGCGGCACTTCATGATGTTTCAATGCTTCCATCACAATCGATCGAGGCTGTTTTAAGTTCTTCAACGAAATACCTGCGAATCTCGTCGTTCTTTAGCTTAAGCACGTCGAATTTTTTTGCCACAGATTGTTCAGTGGGACGTATAATAGCGGCAAGTTTTACTCGAATGACTGCGACGAGAAGATGGTGATCGGAGCCTATGTCAGCGGCCCTCTTTACTCGTACGTCCAGCAACTCACCCTCCATTTTCTGCTAATGCAGAAGTGGACGATTTGGTTTTCAGTGATGTTGTCTGGAGACACCCAAGTAGCTTTATGGCATGTTTTGTGTAGAAAAAACGTATCTCCAACGACAAGACCGGCTGTCACAATCACATGTTCAAGGTTAAGGTTTTCTGAACCTACTTTGGCATTCAAATCACCCATAACCATTATGATGTCGTTCTTGTGAGCACTGTTTATTGATGCAGCGAGCTGGCTGTAGAATTCATCATTAGCTTCTCTCTCTGCTAAATCGGTGTGCGCGTATGCTTGGAAGATGGTAATATTTCTAGCAGGGGTTCGAAATCTGCACCAAATGAGCCTTTTGTTTATATGTTTCCATTCCATCACTGCCTTTACGGCATTTTTACTTAACAAAAATCCAACTCCATCCCTGTGGATGTCATTTTGTACTCTACCGGAGTAAATAAACTTTTTTATCAGGTAGTACATATTCGCCGGCACCGTTCCATCTACATTTGTTTAATCCCAATATTTCAAGGTTAAATTTGTGGAATTCTCTTACGGCTTGATGTATTTTGCCTGTATAATAAAGAGTTCGGACATTCCAAGGGCCGATGTATGTTAAAGTTTTCATCGATAAGATTTTAAAATTTTGACGAACCACATTGGTTCTGATTATAGGAGAATCATTCCTAACTATGCATGTTTCTTGCACCTCCAAATCCGAAGTACATGCTGCCGAGGCAGGTGGATTAACCACATTCTGGTGGATACCACTTGGAGAGATATTTTCCATCGTTTTTCGATCCGTGATTCATTAGTATAATCTTCTCGGCAACGCTCCACGCAGTAAGTTATAAGCTTAAAGCTGGATCCGGCAAGCGCTGCAAATAAAGTGGCCAAATCCACTTTCAATTACAGCCGAACAATCTGGAACAGACGATTCAGGATTTCGACAAAATGCTTATTTTAAGGCGGCATCGACTCGCCTTGCCAGTGCCAGTTACGGGCATTGTGGGTTTTCTTTCAAGGCACAACGCTGTCCAACGCTTCGCCCACTTTTAGTCACCTCTTACGACAGGCATGCTTACCTCAGTCATATTCTGACCCCTTACCCGCTCATTATAAGCTATTGATAGTCAGTAGCTGTGTATCAAATTTAGTCAAAATATCTTACTAGTTCACGAGGTATGACCAAATTAAATTTAAAATTTAGGGCAACGCCACGCCTCTTCATGTGTATCCACAAAGTCAAAGTCTATTTAATTTTTTAGCCTTTGCTAATGTGCACCATTTTGCAAACTTTCATTAAAATCGGTACAGTTGTTCTTGAGAAAAACATGGCAACAGTTTTTACATGCACAATTTTAGGTCGTAAATGAAGAGAAGATATCTGAGAAACCATACAAGATACAAAAACCGATATTCGGATTTAGCATCGCCAAATACATTAAAATTGATTGCTTTTATTTTTGTTTGTTGAATTTTTATTTCCAATTTTTTTTTTTATCTTTTCACAAGTTTCCTAAATATTGTTAAAAAAATTAAATAATTCCGATACAGCTCCAAAGAGTTTCTGATTTTATTGGGTGTACAACTTAAAAACCGGAATTTGACGTTGGATGTCCGTACTAACAAATATCGTGAAAGCTCGAACTTTATATATATGTCATTTTGAAGGTACATTTGACAGCTGTCAAAATCAGTCAACAAAACAATTTTATCTTGTGTGCATCATTATTAATTTTCACGATGAATAACTTCGAAAATTCGAGAAAAAGACAGCATTTGCGGGAGGTTCTGTTGGGTCATTTTTTTGCTTAGAAAACTGCTGCGGAGAGTCATAGTTTGCTTGAAGAAGTTTATGGCGACGATGCTTTAGGAAAAACACAGTGTTTTGAATGGTTTAAACGCTTTAAAAGTGCCAATTTTGACATCAAAGACAAAGAACGCCCAGGACAGCCAAAAAAGTATGAAGACGAAGAATTAGAGAAGCTACTCGATGAGGATTCGTGTCAAACACAAGACGAGCTTGCCAAATCGTTGGGAGTGACTCAGCAAGCCATTTCGAAACGTTTGAAAGCCGCCGGATACATTCAGAAGCAAGGTAATTGGGTCCCCTATGAGTTGAAGCCGAGAGACGTTGAACGGCGCTTCTGTATGTCTGAAATGCTGCTTGAGCGCCATAAAAACAAATCATTTTTGCATCGGATTGTGACTGGGGATAAAAAATGGATCCATTATGACAATCCCAAGCGCAAAAAGTCATACGTGAAACCCGGCCAACCAGCCAAATCAACCTCGAAGCCAAATATCCATGGCGCCAAGGTTATGCTGTGTATTTGGTGGGATCAGAAGGGGCCGTTATATTATGAGTTGTTGAAATCGGGCCAGACAATCACAGGTGACCTGTACCGAATACAATTAATACGTTTGAAGCGTGCCATCATCGAAAAACGCCCGGAAAATGCGACCAGACACGAAGCAATAATTTTTCATCATGACAACGCTCGGCCGCATGTTGCAAGACCCGTGAAAAACTATTTGGAAAATAGTGGATGGGAAGTTTTGGCTCACCCGCCTTATAGCCCAGACCTTGCACCATCAGACCACCATTTGGCTGACTTCCTAAACTAAAGTTGCAATGCAACCATGTTTTCACATGCGCAACAATTACACGGCAACACTGTTACAAATGTTGCTTTGTCAAACTTTGACGTTGCATTTTTCAGTAATAAAGGAACACAAAAATTGCTCGAAGTGGTTGTTGTGTTGTTAAAATGAATAATTTTGAAAACATGCTTAAAAACATGCTTAAAATATTATAAAACTAACATAATTGTTAATTAAATTCACTACTTACTTTATTTCATCCATATTGCTTCGCGCCAAATTTTAAGCAACAATATTAAAATTGATGCGCTAGTTGCGCCGCTGTTGTGTAGTAAAAAGAGTTTCCGTTCAAAAAGGAACATATGACATTGTCAAAAATGTTGCTACTTTATTTAGGAACCGAATGCATTGCAGTGTTGCATTGCAACCTTAGTTTAGGAAGTCAGCCTTTGTTCCGATCGATGCAGAATGCCCTATCAGGAATACGCTTCACTTAAGTTCAAGATATCGAAAATTGGATAAATTAATTTTTGGCCGCCAAGCCGGCGCAATTTTTTTGGGATGGAATTCATAAATTGCCTGAAAGATGGGGAAATGTTGTTGCTTCCAATGGACAATACTTTGAATAAAATATATTGTAACATTTTTTCACAATAAAGCATCAAATTTCGCTAAAAAATTCCGGTTTTTAAGTTGTACACCCAATAATTAAAAAAAAAAAAACAATCATCAAAATCGGAAATGTTCTTGATGACTCCCTCATTTTGCCTGTTTTAGGGCTTTATTGACTCCACTAAACAGTAAGAACCCACTCACCCAACCCAACTTTTTTTTGTCTTGCTTTTTTTTTTATTCAAATTTTTTTAAAATTGTATGCTAATTAATGTTTTTAAATGGCGATTCTTTCGCAAATACTTGTTAAGCGAAAGTTTTATGAAATTTTTGTGGTAGGACTAAAAATAAATTAAAGTTTAGCTGAAATTAAATTTTAATAGAAGAATTTATAATGCAAAAATAATAAACAAACCTAACCTAAAAGATGTTTGAATAAACAAATTGAATTTAAAACAATTTCTTATATCGATCGAAATGAAATTTTATACAAAAAGATTCTCTGAAATCTGGGCTATATATGGGCATATCCGAAAATAATCTCCTCTTATATGACGCAGGTTAGGTGAACAAAAAAATTTCGACCCGAGATGGTGTCAGGAGGTCGTTTTATCTAAAAATTTTGGGAAAATAAAGTACATAGAATTGTTACGGGGCACCTTTCCAAATATTCTGGAGTAAAATTCAGAGAAATCGTATGTGGGTCGTGGCGACAAAATGGGTTAAAATGCCTAAATCGCTCATAACGGCCACTTAACAGGTCCTAAAATTCTGAAAAAATTCTAGCAAATTCTTTGATGAAAAATAAATTGATTTTGTTAATAATATTTTTTTAATTTGAGCGCCCCCTGCCGAGTAAAAAATTAAAAACCAAAAATTTCGGGTAAAAATATGCGATTTTTGGCGATATGCGATCGAGCACACCATAGCGACACATAAGGCAAGGTAGCATGATATCTAACAAATATTCCAGGGTTTGATCTGCTGACTATAAAATAGCTATAGCGACGAAAATTTGCTGAACTGTGCTGCGTCAGTTATTGTGTTTTACATTTTGGGCTTACTGCTTGCTATGCTTTTTTTCAACGAACGAAGTCAAAGCAATTCAAGCAAGCACATTTTTGTTTTTGTGCTCTGCTATTGCTTTTGTTATTAAAAATAGCAAAGTCTTAACCAAGCAAGCACAAACATGAGGCGAAGCGTAACTCCGATTATGCTTTTGCTTTTCGTTTAACTCGGCTGTTTGAACTTCGACTTTTCGCTGTACACAGCAGAAGCAACTTTCAGGATTGCCACATGTTTTTTTTTTGTAAAATTTGCTTAAACCATACATTTAAAAGAAAAAAAATTAAATTTTAGCCTTAAACAGCTTAGATAAACTTTTAAAAAACCCAACATATTTTTTTAGGGTTGCCACCTGGTTTTTTCAAAAAAATTCAAATTTTTTTTTAATAAATTGCTAAAATCATCATTTTCTCTCTATAAATTGACATCTTGGATCCAAAAACGACGAAACAAAAATTTAGGGTTGCCATATTAAGGTTGCCAAACGTTTTTTTGCAAAATTGTATTTCTTAGTCAACTTTCTTTATTGAAAGTTATAGAATCGACCCAAAAACCCATAGTAAATTTTTTGGGGTTGACACCTGGTTTTTTTAATGAAATCAAAACGTCTGGCAACCCTAAATTTTTGTTTCGTCGTTTTTGGACCCAAGATGTCAATTTATAGAGAGAAAATGATGACTTTAGCAATATATTGGAAAAAAATTTTGATTTTGTTGAAAAAACCAGGATCAACCCTAAAAAAAAATATGTTGGATTTTTTAAAAGTTTATCTAAGCGGTTTAAGGCTAAATTAAATTTTTTTGTTTTAAATGTATGGTTTAAGCAAATTTTACAAAAAAAAAAAAAAAACAGGTGGCAACCTAAATGTTTTTGTTTCCTTTTGCTATTGCTTCGTTCTCTTTCGAAAAGCATAGCGGCAGCGAAGCAAACATTTTGAAATAATCGACTTCAACTGTAGCAGCAAGCGATCGGATTTCGTAAAAGAGCTTCGGCTCTACTGCTGCTTATGAATTGAAAAAACAGCACAGCAGACGCAGTTCAATTTTAAATTTGTGCTTCGACTGTGGTGCTGTGCTGCGTATTTTTTCTACAGTCGCAGCACAGCAAATCAATAGGCTAAAAAATAGCTCAGCAAAATCAAACCCTGAAATATTCCGTAATAAATTTCAGAAAAATCGTATGTGGGTCGTGGCAACAGAATGGGTTAAAAACTAAATCGCTCTTTACGCCCACATAACAGGTCCGAAAATTCTAAAAAAATTCAAGCAAATTCCTTGACGTAAACAAATTGACTTTGTTTTTGAGGTTTTTTTGATTTAAGCCCCTCATGATGAGCAAAAAACGAAAAACTCTAAGTTTTGCATTCCGCCAAAAATAGTTTTTTACCCAAACCCTTAGCTTTTTTTGTTTTTTACTCGAAATGGAGGGCTTAAATCAAAAAAAAAAAAAAACATCATAAACAAATTCGATTTATTGATTGTTAAGAAATTTGCTAAAATTTTTTTAGAATTTTCGGACCTGTCATGTGGGTGTAAAGAGCGATTTAGACTTTTTAAACCCATTCTGTTGCCACGACCCACATATGATTACTCCGGAATATTTGTTAGACATCATGCTATCTTGCCTTATGTGTCACTATGGTGTGCTCGATCGCATATCGCCAAAAATCGCATTTTTTTAGCCCAAATTTTTCGTTTTTCATTTTTTACTCGGCAGAGGACGCTTAAATTAAAAAAATGTTATAAACAAAATCAATTTATTCCATTTATACGAACTTTTACAGTCAAATTTGCATTGAACAAGAACCGACGCTACAAATATTAACTTGGAAATTGGTGACATATGTTTCGGCTATTACCACATACACATACATATATTTGCATATATATATATGTACATAGCCTCATCAGACCTATTTTAGTTAATCTTTGCTTCTTACTAGAATCGAACCGCAGCCTTCTGCATTCTAATGAAAGAGTGCAGCAGGCCTCTACCACTTAGGCCACGCTACGGAACGATCTACCTCGTCAAAGATCCTCACATAAATAACACTGTTGTTGTTGTTTATGTAAGTGCACTTGTTGCTATCAGCTGTGTTCATTGGAAATATTTTCTTAATTGTTATTATGTTGAATGCACTATCAAATTTGGTTTTGAGACATGCTTTTTTCCACAATTCACAATTAATATCCCACTGTTGTGGATTATTTGTCCACTGCTAGTGAGATTCTTGCTCTCGCAAGGTTATAATTGTAAATATTAGAATTCTAGCATTAATAGGCGGGTTCACCTTTTCAAATATTAAATGATTTTTCACAAATTAAAATGACTTTAATTTTGCTTTTTAAGACTGCTATTTTTGAATATTCCATTAATACGAACTTGTACAGTCAAATTTGCAATGAACAAAAACCGACGTTACAACTATTAACTTGGAAATTGGTGACATATGTTTCGGATATTACCACATACACATATATATATTTGCATATATATATATGTACATAGCCTCATCAGACCTATTTTAGTTAATCTTTGCTTCTTACTAGAATCGAACCGCAGCCTTCTGCATTCTAATGAAAGAGCGCAGCAGGCCTCTACCACTTAGGCCACGCTACGGAACGATCTACCTCGTCAAAGATCCTCACATAAATAACACTGTTGTTGTTAGCAGTCTTAAAAAGCAAAATTAAAGTCATTTTAATTTGTGAAAAATCATTCAAAATCAATTTATTTTTCATCAAAGAATTTGCCACAATTTTTTCAGAATTTTAGGACCTGTAATGTGGCCGTAATGAGCGATTTGGACATTTTAGCCCATTTTGTCGCCACGACCCACATACGATTTTTCTGAATTTTACTCCAGAATATTTGGAAAGGTGCCCCGTAATATATCTACTACTTCTGAAATATGTGCTCTCCTGTATGTTATCGGGAATCTCGATTTTTCTACAATTTTTAGATAAAACGACCTCCTGACACCATCTCGGGTCGAAATTTTTTTATTCACCTATTGGGAATTTCATTTTATACATCTTGGAATAAATTCCACTAAATTTGGTTATTGAACATGGAAAAAAAAAATTTTCTTAAAACTTGGTTTTTTTCGGATATGCCCATATATGTACATAAAAAAAAATTTTTAGTAGCTTTCAAAAACAAGTTGTACGCACTTAAATTTTTATATGGGCTAAAATTGTATGTTTGTTCTTTTGTTTTTTTTTTTTGTGCTTATTTCTGTGTCAATATTTTAATGAAACTTGAAATAGTGCTAGATATTAGCATACAATGAAGAATAAGATAGGTTTGTACTTTGTAAATACTCATATCTTTGTAAATGGTCATAACTCGCAAAACATACAAGGTATTTGGATGAAATTTGGTGGGCGGGTATTGCTTAGTAATACCTTGTAATACACGAAAAGTGGGCGGGATCTAAGAAGTACAACGCCCCCTTTTTAACCGTTCAACATTTTGATTCAATATTACTCGAAAACGACTCCAACAATTTTAATGAAAATTTAGGAGATGCTACCACTGCAAACAAGGATTAATACGTGATATAAAGGGCATGGCACCGCCAACAAAAATATAAAACGGTATGAAGAGAAAACTAATAAATCAAACATTCTGAAATTAACTGTGAGGAGCCTACTTGCTATAAGGCATCTCTGATCTGAAAGTGGGTGAAATATCGAAATCGCGCGTCGAAACCGCCCATTGAAGCAAAATACGTTGAATGCTATTTCTAGCAAATTTTAGAAGGAATTTTAGTGAAATTTGGAATGTAGGTACTGCTTATCAATGCCTTGCAATAAGCGAAAAGTGGGCGGAATTAAAGAAGTGCGATGCCCTCTTTTGAAAATTTTGATTCAATATTACTCGAAAACTACTCCAATAATTTTAATGAAAATTTAAGAGATTTTACGCCTGAAAACAAGAATTAATATGTGATATGTCGTTATATTGGGAAAATTCGATGAAGGCCGTGGCTCCGCTCACAAAAATGCATTAAGTACGCTTTAAAAAGAAACTACTTAAGCAATCTTTCTGAATTTAACTGTAGGGAGTCTACTTGCCATTAGACACCTACGACCTGAAAGTGGGCAAGTAAAATACATTAAATGCTATTTCTCGCAAATGGTACACCAGTTTTTGATGAAATTTGGTATGCGGATCTGGATCACGAGTATCTAAAGCATAACGAAAAGTGGGTGTTGGTAACCCTACCAAAGTCACAACATATTTTCGAAAACATATTTACATATGTACATCAGTACACACTTGTCGCATACACATTTCATCGACGGTACCGCTCATCGAACGTCATCAAATATCACACCACTTCTTTGTTTTCGTTATTTTCGGCAGCTGCACATTCACTTTACCCCACATTTCTCGTCTTCGCCCCCGCATTAACAACAAAGGTTTTGTCTTCGCCGTTTGTTTACATGTAATAGCTACCAACAACAACCGCTTATTTTCGTCTTATGCAGAAGTGCGTGCATAAAAAACTAGTTTTGCGAGGTGACCTTCGATTGCAAATTCTAATGCAAGTAGAAAGCAATTAGCAAAAATCATTTTTGGACACTTGGCTCGCGCAACTCATCGTAAACACAACGTCAATTTCATTGCCGTCTTAAATCATTGTTTCTTCGGTCTTTTATGATGCATTAATTTAGTTTTAAATAGATTTAATAGTTTTAGTTAAGCCGGCATAAGTTTTAAAAATAATAAAATTAAAATAAATAGAAAAAAATAGAATACAGTCCGCTTTTAATTCAAATCAGCAAGAAAAAAAGCTTCAGTGCTCCACCATAAAGGTCCTTCGAGCCGGATTAATTACTTTTAAATATTTTCAATCGTAAATCATAAAGCCAAGTCAAGTTTTTCGGTCAAGTTTTTCCGGTACCAAGTTTTTCGGTTTCTTTTAATTATGTCGGATTACGGTGAAGCTGATAACATGGCTGCATTGCGCATTAAAACGCGTCAACGGCAGCAAGTTTTTAATCGTATACAAACATTTAAAGAAAATATGGCGCAGCTTAGTGAGCTGTCGGCTCATCAGATTGATGCTAAATTAGCATTAATTGACAGATATTTTGATGGGTTTGAGAAGCTCCAGTCGGAGATAGAGGAACTGGATGAAACCCAGATTGACAGCGATGAACGAGATGTGTTCGAAAAGTCATTCTTTGAGGTTAAGGCCTTTCTCGTCGAAAAATTAGCAGCGTTCAAAAATAATGACACTGAAAGATCGTTCAGCAGCACCCATATTGCAGCATCAACATCATCGTCGCATCATCGAATAAATATACCTAAGCTCCAGCTAACCAAATTTAGCGGCTTGCATCCAGAATGGCTGGACTTCTTCAATATGTTTTCGGTCTTGGTGCATACCAACAGGGATTTAGCAGACATTGAAAAGTTTCAATATCTAAGATCGTGCTTATTGGAGAAGCCATCGCGATTGATAGAATCACTTGAAGTCACTGGCGAAAATTACAAAAAGGCATTAGAATTACTCACTGCCAGATATAACAACAAGCGCTACATTTTTCAGTCCCATCTACACCATGTCTTCGAAAGTCAAATCATCATAAAATCAAGTGTTTCTTCGCTGCGAGAATTAGTTGATTCAGTGAACGCTAACCTGCGTGCAATGTTATCGTTAGCGTCGAAAACTCAAATAGCTGATGGAATTTTACTGCACTTGGTAAGTTCTAAATTAGATCCAGAAACAAAAGCCAGATAGATGGGAGAGGAGGAAATATCATCTAAATTTGATAACAATTCTACATCCACTCTACCAGCTTGGGAAGATTTAGCTGCATTTTTGGAGCGTCGCTGCCAAACATTGAATATCATCGAAGACAATAAATCATCGCATAAGCAACAGTCATCGTCTCTACGTTCATCGTCTTCAGTTAATAGCCCAGGCAAATTGGCATAAAAATTGATGTTAAATAACAATAATTAGGACAAAGCTGAAAATCGGTACAGACCTTAGATACACCATTACAAGTAAACTGTCAAAAGTCCCCATTGATCCCATGTGAGCTAAAAAAGTTATTCAAGGTCAAAGGTCACAAAAAGTAGTTTTTTGGAAATATCTCGTAAGCGGTAGCCTCTAGAGAAAAATGTTCGTCCGTAATTTGATAGCTAATAAAATTTCTTATAAAAATGGTCTGCAAATCGATTTCATGTGGTTTATAGCTTAAAAGATATTTTTGTCTAAATTGCGGCAAAAACTAGTAAAATGAGCGTGCCGAGTATGAGCGCGCATAGTGATGTGTTGAGCTTTAAATTTAATTAACTCATGAACGGTGAGTCACACGTAAAAAGTGAAAATATTGTTTAAAGGGAATTGCTTGCTTTACAAAATGCATGTTTTTTTTCATTCATGTGACTAATAGTTTAGGAGATATTTTTTGACAATCCAAAAATTTGCAAAAAAACAGTTTTTTCAAAATATCTCGGAAACGATGTGCCCTAGGAAAATTTTTTTTCATCCATTTTGTAGTACATGCAATTCTCTGTGGCGGTCCCTACGAACACTTTTTTTGTCCGACTTACCGTTCAAGAGATATCGCGATTTGAAAATCATTCAAAAATCAACTTTAAAATTATTTTACAATGCACACTCGTATGCCGCAAGGTCTTTGCTTTGCCGTTGCTACGTAGACTGCGCACATTATCGTTTTCAGGGTTGTCACATGGTATTATTTTAAGTAATTCTTAAAGCATACAATTTTAGCAAAATAAAAAAAATTAAATTTTTGTTTTAAAAAGTTTATATAAACTTTAAAAGTTCAACATTCACTTTTAGGGTTGCCACCTGGGTTTTTTTCGTATATTTGGTTTGATTCATATTTTTTTAAAAACAAAAATAAATTTAATTTTTAAAACGCTTAGATAAAGTTTATAAAAATCTATTATAAGTTTTTAGGGTTGCCACCTAGTCAATCTACAAAATGTTCATTAAATCTCACTTTTTTCGACTTAATTGAATTTTTCGGCCTTCAAATACGGTCAGGTGATACCCTGAAAGTTTTGTTTATTTTTTGAAGAGATTATTTCACCGTATTTGAAAGCCAAAAAATTCAATTAAGACAAAAAGAAGTAAGATTTAATGAATATTTTGTAGATTGACTAGGTGGCAACCCTAAAAACTTATAATAGATTTTTATAAACTTTATCTAAGCGTTTTAAAAATTAAATTTATTTTTGTTTTTAAAAATATGAATCAAACCAAATATACGAAAAAAACCCAGGTGGCAACCCTAAAAGTGAATGTTGAACTTTTAAAGTTTATATAAACTTTTTAAAACAAAAATTTAATTTTTTTTATTTTGCTAAAATGTATGCTTTAAGAATTACTTAAAAAAATACCATGTGACAACCCTGAAAACGATAATTTGCGCAGTCGACGTAGCAACGGCAAAGCAAAGACCTTGCGGCATACGAGTGTGCATTGTAAAATAATTTTAAAGTTGATTTTTGAATGATTTTCAAATCGCGATATCTCTTGAACGGTAAGATGGACAAAAAAAGTGGTCGTAGGGACCGCCACAGGGAATCGCATGTACTACAAAATGGATGAAAAAAAATTTTCCTAGGGCACATCGTTTCCGAGATATTTTGCAAAAACTGTTTTTTTTCCAAGTTTTGGGATTGTCAAAAAAATATCTACTATACTATTAGTCACATGAATGAAAAAAAAAATGCATTTTGTAAAGCAAGCAATTCCCTTTAAACAGTATTTTCACTTTTTACGTGTGACTCACCGTTCATGAGTTAATTAAATTTAAAGCTCAACCCATCACTATGCCCGCTCATACTCGGCACGCTCATTTTACTAGTTTTTGCCGCAATTTAAACAAGAATATCTTCTAAGCTATAAATCGCATGAAATCGATTTGCAGACCATTTTTATAGGAAATTTTATTAGCTATCAAATTACGGACGAACATTTTTCTCTAGAGGCTACCGCTTACGAGATATTTCCAAAAAACTACTTTTTGTTGAAGACGATGAACGTAGAGACAATGACTGTTGCTTATGCGATGATTTATTGTCTTCGATGATATTCAATGTTTGGCAGCGACGCTCCAAAAATGCAGCTAAATCTTCCCAAGCTGGTAGAGTGGATGTAGAATTGTTATCAAATTTAGATGATATTTCCTCCTCTCCCATCTATCTGGCTTTTGTTTCTGGATCTAATTTAGAACTTACCAAGTGCAGTAAAATTCCATCAGCTATTTGAGTTTTCTAATTATTGTTATTTCAAATGCTAATTTGCCTGGACCATAACATCAACTCGTCGTCATGAAGCCACACCAACAAACCACAGATGTCATTAGTCGCAACTAGTCAGGAAATAGCACGATGTGAATTCTGCAATAAAACTCCTCAACATAATCCGTTTCATTGCCAAATGTTTCAGGAGCTGGATTCTTATGAAAGACAAAATCTTGCTAGACGTTTGAAACTTTGTTTTAACTGCTTGCGTCCTAATCACATGACAAATAGCTGCCCATCTTCAAGACGATGTCAACATTGCCGAGTAAGTTATCATACACATCTTCATCGTGGAAACATCAACAAAAATAGTTCATCGCCAGCATCTGAAAGACCCACCACTAGCACCACAATCAACAATCAACTTGATCCAACAGCAAGCTCACCGACTGCCCTTCAGGTGTCACAATTGAAATGTGAGGTTATATTGGGAACTGCACTAGTTCAACTTTCCACCAGTAATGACGTCACAATCATCGCACGAGCGTTGCTAGATTCAGCATCACAACTAAACTTTTTGACAGAAAGAATGGCTCAGTATCTTCGTGTAACCCGCCAGAAGCACACCATCGAAATAAGTGGAATTGGCTCAAATAACACGAATGCTCATCAAATTTGTTCCGTCGAAATTAAGTCTTTGCACAACGCATACTCATCACCCATCGAAGCTGTTATTATACCATCGATAACGTCATATCAACCATGACGATGACGTCAGTTTGATATCAATTTGTGGGGCAACCCGAAAAACATAAAATTAGCTGATGCAACATTCAACGAACCAGGCAATGTCGATCTGCTGTTAGGAGCAATATTATTTGACCAACTGAAAAACAAAATTGGGATGGATAGTGAAAGGTGCAGTTAGCAGTCAGCCAACGAAATCATCATTGTTTAAATCATCGCCATCATCGAACATTTCGTCGTCGCCATCGCAAACAACAACAACGACATTATTCACTATGCTCAACACTTTTGCTGAGAAACCAGAACTTTACATTGACAGACTCCTCGAAAGATTTTGGGAAATAGAGAATTATCAGCATCACATTTCATAGAAATTCACTTTGGAAGAGGAAGAATGCGAACGGTTCTTCGCAAATACAACAAAAAGGTGTCCAGTAAGCAACAAATACATTGTTCGATTGCCATTCAAAGAAGATCCTCGGAGCATCGGTCAGTCATATGACATTGCACTCAAAAAGTTAGTTTCTTTGGAAAACAAAATTAATAAAAATTTGATACTTTTTAAAGACTACTCTGAATTCATCGACGAATATAATCAACTGGGTCATATGACGCTCATACCGCAGAATGACGTCAACACAAGTGTAGTCAATTACATTCCACATCATTGCGTCATTAGAAATGATAGTTCCACCACAAAGATTCGGGTGGTGTTCGACGCTTCGTGTCGCACTACAAACGGCAAATCATTCAACGAAACGCTGCGCATCGGTCCAACTTTGCAGGATAATATATTCACCATACTGAGCAGATTCAGAACATACAAATACGTTCTGATGGCTGATATCACCAAAATGTTTCGACAAATCAAAGTGGATGAAAATGGCGCTGTATGGCAGTGCATTCTGTGGAGGGATAAAAACACAACATCAATTGTTACTTATCGTCTAGATACTGTTACATATGGTATCAGATGTGCACCATATTTAGCACAATACGCATTCAACAAATAGCAGTTGACGAGGCGACAAATTTTCCGATTGGATCAGCTGTTACACTTCGAGATTTTTATGTTGACAATCTCATGACGGGCGGAGCAACAATTAAAGAAGTCATCGAGATTAGAAATCAAATTATTGCACTTTTAAAACGTGATGGATTTCCACTGCCAAAATTTGCATCGAATAGTAACCAAATCATAGCAGATATTCAACTATCAGATAGAGAAGAGATCATGCACGTCAAAGACTACGAATATATAAAGGCTTTGGGTTTAAAATGGTCTCCATCGGATGATAACTTTTTCTTCGATTATTCACATAAACCAAAATCATCGAAATTAACAAAACGAACAATATGGCACACATATGCAGTTTCTTCGACCCATTGGGATTATTGAATCCAATTGTTGTCACTTGCAAAATTTGAATGCAAAATTTATGGAAGCTGAAACTACACTGGGACGAAAGTGTTCCACAAGATGTTCATTCGCAGTGGCAGATTTTTTGTCAGCAGCTCACACTCATCAACAAAATTCGAATTCCCAGGTTTGTACCTTTTGATATCAATACTGAACTCCACGCTTTTGCAGATGCCAGTATGAAGGCTTATGGCGCATGCGTTTATGCAGTTTCACAACGCTCAGATTCTACATCCTCAGTTTTATTGTGCGCCAAGTCACGAGTTGCACCAACAAAGCAAATAAGTTTGCCAAGGGTTAAACTTTGGGCTGCCTTGCTGGTGTCCGAGTTGCTGCAGCCTTTGGTTGAGTTATTTGCACCAAAGCCAGACAATGTATATTGCTGGTCTGACTCAACAATAACGTTGGCGTGGATTGCAGGAGAATCATCGCAGTGGACTACATTTGGAATCACGTTCAATCTGAAAATAACCCAGCGGATTAAGTATCATGTGGTACAACAGTAAGCGGACTAATAGCCAACAGTTTTGGGTTCTCGGGTCCAGAGTTTTTACAATCAGAAAAAGAATTTTTGCCATCACTTCCAGTCACTTCAGCACAAAATCTTCCCGAAATACGTCGAACGCGCTTTGTAACACACACACCAGATATCATCTTCGACCACAAATTTATAAATAATTACGATAAATTACTTCGAGTCTTTTCATATGTAAGGCGTTTCATCGTAATATCTACAAAAAATCCCATGAAAAAGAACCACATTCTGTTGAAGAGTTGAACAACACATTACATTTCATTTGTAGCAGAATCCAGAAAATCGAGTTTCAGGATGATTACAAAAATCTACAACAAGGTCATCCAATTTCTTTACAACGATGTTCTTCGAGTGGGTGGCAGAATCAAAAAGTCGTCGCTTTCGTTTGACAAGAAACACCCAATTTTACTACCCAGCTCACACCCCTTCGTCATCGCAAGACACTTTAAAGCATTCTTCGCGACAAGTTTTGGATTATCAATGGCCGTAACGCAACAAAACAGGTAATACATAACTGCAAACACACCACCACTCAAATGGCCGCTTGGTCGTGTCGTCGAGGTCATACCTGGACCAGATGGTTACGTCAGAGTCGTCGTCATCAAAACAGCCCAAGGACTAGTTAAAAGAGTCATAGCAAAGGTATGCAAGCTTCCAATAGAAAATCAATCTTAGTGTTTGAAAGCAGAGCTTCCCAAAGGGGGGGGATGTTGGTAACTCTACCAAATTCACAACATATTTTCGAAAACATATTTACATATGTACATCAGTAAAAACTTGTCGCATACACATTTTATCTCATCGACGGTACCGCTCATCGAACGTCATCAAATATCACACCACTTCTTTGTTTTCGTAATTTTCGGCAGCTGCACATTCACTTCACCCCACATTCCTCGTCTTCGCCACCGCATCAACAACAAAGGTTTTGTCTTCGCCGTTTGTTTACATAAGGTGAGTTTTTTTGGGCATCTATCTGGACTTTCTTTAGCATTTTACGATAAAGATGATGCACGTTAAATTAAAGTGGTAAGTTTCGCGGCTAAATATTGTTGCCGTTTGACATCGTTTTTTATTGATTATTAATCGGTTTTTCATTGTGACTTCGCATTTGTTATCGATTGTAAGTTGACATTTGTGTATTATTGACATTTATGTGTTGTTTTAATTTATCTTTTTTTGCTATTGCTCGTCGGCTTTAGAGCTTCTTCAGATTTGGATCAAGAAATGTTGGTCATATTTACAGCGCTGACAACAAATAGAGGCAAGAATTAAGGAGCAGGATATTTTTGCTGGTGTGTCGTTATTGGGTATAAAATCAGTGCCAGCACCAGTTCGGAGAGACTGCACAAACGCTGTAATCGCTGTTGCAGCGTTTTATGGAGACAACAAATCAATCGGTCATTAAATACATCATTGGCTACGCTGAGTGGTTTTTTTGTTGCAATCGCTTTTCGTCTCACGCACTGAAAATTTAAATGGCACTCTTTGTGCAAAACTGCTTGCAGCTATACACGAATATTGACCGGATCGCTCCGATGTTCGTTAGACCCTTGCTTGGATAACTGTACTGAAAGAGGGGCACATACATTTGTTCAGTCTTGATTTGAATTTGTGTGTTAATGCATTACCACGGCTCACTGATGTTTGTGGAACTGATCTATGGATGTCTGCATTAAGGAGTTGCTTTACGAATGCGTGCGCCCTGCATGCGCAACACAACAGTTGGCCGTTCAATATCGTAATATCTTGCGTCGGTAGCGCGCATTATTTCCCAAATTAACAAAGTTTTGAATGCACCTTTTGGTGATGTGGCAAAAGATGTAATTTTGACTTTCTCCATTGTATTCGAAGTATGTGGTGAATATTTCAGGTAAAAAACGAAAGTTATTGATAAATTTCAAAGTATTGAACCAATTAAAATTGTTTTTTTTAGCGCTGAATTGGCACCATCACTAGCTACGCTTGCTAAGCGGTACGATACCCAGAGCGCTCTACGCATGCAAATTGAACATTCAATTGCAGTTATTAAATCTACGGGCCCTGAGCCTGTGCTCAAAACGATGTCACTCACTAATTACAAGGGTGAAATAATGCTATAAAAATCTTGGCTACTTCTATAACTACGTAAAGGTGCTTCTGGTTCAACATTTAAATTTTTCAAATATGTCATACTACCACTAGCATTAGATTGCAACACAAAATGACATCAATTTGCAGATGAAACACAAGTTTCTATGTCACACACCTATGAGATGCTCTGCTGTCAGTTGTGCGGTCTATTCCCAGGTTTTTGTCATCAACCAAAAGATTCCAAAAATTTTGGTTTAATTGCACCAACATTCACGCAAAGGAGCATTCAAAGGTGTGAAGAGCAAGATACAAAAATCTTATAAAAAATTAAATGATTGCGGGTTTTCTTTTTAAAATATAAAGTCAATATTTTATTGTAAAAAGCTTGTAAGCAAGACGTGTTAAATTGATTACTGTATAAAATAAAGTACATAATTACTATTTATGTAAACTAAATAATGTATATTTTTTTAAAGTTTATAGTTATTTGAAACATTAAACACATTAAAAGTATTAAAATAACTTCTGGCTGTAAATGACCTGAGAAAATTGCTGAATACATTTATTTTTGCATACAAAAGTTGAACTCGTCTTTGTATACGATTAATTACATATTTACAGTTTATTTAAATCGTCAAAGTATTACTTCTCAATCAGGGCTGTTCCGTAATCCGTGTGGTTTCAATTACTTTTCATTTAGGAGGCTTTTTGATGAAAATGGTGAGTCACACGATAAAAAGTATGAGAATCTTTTTTGTGGAGAATTACAGGTTCTACAAATAACATAGACTTGCATTAACGAAAAATGAACTGTTTAGGAAACATTCTTAAAAAACTAAAAAAAGTCGAAAAATTCGACTTTATCGAATACATATTTCCAAAACAGTTACTTTTTAATAAATACAAATGAATATTAATTGTAGAACCAGTAATTCTCCACAAAAAAGATTCTTATACTTTTTATCGTGTGGCTCACCATTTTCATCAAAAAAGCCTCCTAAGTGAAAAGTAATTGAAACCACGCGGATTACGGAACAGGCCTGAATATGAGTCGTTGTGCACTTATCATCTGGATTCACTCCAGCCATTACTTCCTCATGAAGATACAATTTATTCTTGTCATCTAATAAAATTATCATATGCGTACGACTGCTTCTGGTATATGCACATTTAATGTACTTAAGTGTTCTCCCCAATTTGGTGCTTTTTGGTAATTATATTCACCCTTCTGTGGTGTTCCTTGAAGGAAATTGTGGCTTGCTACGCATTTCACCCATATCGAATTTATCAGCATTTGGATCAATTTCGGGTTCTTGCTCAGTGTCAACTGACAACTTTTTCCTTGTCGTCCTGCTTGGTTAGCTCTACGGCTCTACGTCAGCGCCTTGCAATTTAACAGTGAATCCATCCAAATCAGTTGTCACAGCTTTGGCTTTTTGTGCCTTACGCTCTGCGACAATTTTTTCAGTTAAAAACTCAACCAATTCGCGTTCACCCTTGGTGTGAATGTGACGCAGCTACACCTTAAGCTTGGCTTTTGAACATTTAAAACCGTAGCATGTCGATTACCCGAATAATCTGGATTTTTCAACATATGCCACACGCAGTAAAGTTGCGTTTTCCGAAAAAATTTTTCGCGAATTTGCCTTGGCACTGGCGGCGATATTGAAAAAACGTAATGTGGTTTTGTTCAAACTATTGATTTTTCTGTATTTTTAGAAAACTTTCTAAAAAATTAACCAAAAAAAAAAAACCAAAACATAAACAAATGTCAGCTGTTAATAAAGAAGAAGATAATTTTCGAAAGTGCTGTTCACAATGCAGCGTTTTGTTCGACCACAGTTAGCACATTTAAGCCCACTTGCCACGAAAACGCACCTATATAATAGCTACCAACAACAACCGCTTATTTTCGTCTTATGTAGAAGTGCGTGCATAAAAAACTAGTTTTGCGACGTGACCTTTGATTGCAAATTCTAATGCAAGTAGAAAGCAATTAGCAAAAATCATTTTTGGACACTTGGCTCGCGCAACTCATCGTAAACACAACATCAATTTCATCGCCGTCTTAAATCATTGTTTCTTCGGTCTTTTATAATGCATTAATTTAGTTTTAAATAGATTTAACAGTTTTAGTTAAGCCGGCATTAGTTTTAAAAATAATAAAATTATTTTTAGCAAAATTTTTTTAATGTCTTTTTCAAGTGATTAATATTAAATAACATATCATGGCAATGGTTCAATTCAAAATTGAAAATTTATAGCGAAATTTTCTTCGAATGCATTTATAAAAATATGTTTAAAGTAGAGTTGCCGAGTACTTTTTGTGGTTGCTACATTTTAGCCCAAATTGGTGAGGTTAGACAACTAAAACAACGGTTATATGCGAAATAAAATGAGTATTTAGTTTCAACGATTAACGCAAAACAAAGTAATATGAATTTGGGTGAAAATTATTATTATAATTTTTTACAATATTACTGCAAATTTGAAGTTATTACTGCAGAAATAGGGTATTTCTACAGCTTATTTCAATGCCTGGAATACAGTCCGCTTTTAATTCAAATGAGCAAGGAAAAAAGCTTCAGTGCTCCACCAGTGGGCTTTGTTCAATAAATGCCACGCCCACTTTTTAACAAAATAATAATTTTGGTTAACTCAGGCACAAAAAAAATGGAATGAACTTTTTATTTCTTGTATGCAGTGTTATGTAATTTTTGACGCTGAATACGTCTTCATCAGCAGAACTATCATTACACCTGCAGGATTTTGAAATATTCTTGTTTGAAGTTGAAGAAAACGCTGTCATCAGTCTTACAGCGTAGCTACAGGAAAAGGTGAAATTCTTTTTTATTAATGGCATCGAATAGCCACAAAATATTCTTCAAAATATTCTTCAAAATATTCTTTCTGATTTTTCCAATTGAACTCTAATTTTCCGAGTTATGATCCTTTGAAGATAAGATATTTCAGCCCCCATACAAGAAACGAAATATTTTGGATGCTTGGCTATACTATTTCACCAACAAAAATTTTGAGTTTTTGATATTTTTCTATACCATTCGATGCTTTCCGAGTTTTTTCTTATTATTATTCTCATCGGTTAATTTATCATTTTGAAAGCAAGACGATTAGATGTGAAAAGATACGAGTTTCATAACAAAAAATAGCTATGAATAAAAACATCGACTAAAATAATAACATCAGATTGCTGACCGAGCAGGGATCGGTCTCTAGGTACTACGTACTTAAATGCGGCCACATAGGTGTCTGGCCTATGTGATTCATCCATACGGGCGCTGCGCGTTTTAACGTGCATACTTAATTTCTTCATAGATGATGGTTTGTTGTTTTGAAGTGGCATGAAGCGGTGAATGCGTAAATTATATACGCCAGGCACCTGTGCTGAAGTACATATTTGGGTACTCGTAACTTTTTTGCTTTTGAAACCTACTAAATTTTTTTTTTCATTGGAGTATTGTGCAGAATTTTTTGTGTAAAGTTTTTGTTTCTATCGGTACAAGAAATCGCTTTAATTTCTATTTGTTTATTCAAAAGTTGTTTTTAAATTTTTATTATTTTATCTAAATTTTTAATTATTTTCAGTCCTACCACAAAAATTTCATAAGCTTTCGTTTTATATTTACGGGAAACCTCAATTTAAAAAGAGACGTACATGAAAATATCTTAAGAAAACTGAAAATTAAAAAAAAAAATGTATGAGACAATAATCCTGATCTTCAAAGTGGGATAAAAAAAGTTAAAGGTGAGCAAGTAGGTTTTTACTTTTCTTACTTAAAAAACTTGACTCGTAACTATTACTTTTATAACGTACCTAGCTTGAAGCGCACAAATTGGATCGATTTCAGTTATGTAAACAATACAACCATGACCCTTCAACGCTTGAGCGCAACCTTTGCCAACCTCGCCATAGCCGCAAATGACAACTTGCTTTCCACCAAACATCACATCTGTGGAACGTTTTAGACTAAATATTTTCATAAGTATTTAAAATCATAAGTAGTAAAAATTAGAGTTATCTTTTGACTGTTAAAAAATAAAACTCACCTATCTAAAATAGATTCTTTGCAGCTATATAAATTGTCAAATTTGGTTTTGGTTACAGAATCATTTACGTTCATGGCTGGTACGGTTAATTTTCCTGATTTTGATAGTTGATACAAACGATGTACGCCTGTTACACTCTCCTCTACTATTCCCTTAACCATTTTGAACATGGCAGGGTATTTTTTAAGCATTAAATGCGTGGCATCGCCACCATCATCTAGAATCATGTTTGGTTGCCAATTTTCTGCATTTACACATTTATCAATACACCACCAAAAATCTTCTTCGGTTTCTCCACGCCAAGCAAAAATGGGATAACCTGTTTCGGCCAAAGCGGCTGCAACCTCATTCTATAAACAAAGTACATTTACAGAGATATACAAAAGCATTAATAAAGAATAATACTTGTGTGGAATAAATGTTGCATGCTGCCCATCGTACTGAAGCACCCAGTTCAACAAGAGTTTCTATTAAGACAGCTGTCTGGGCATTTATATGTGTACAACCAACGATTTTAGCGTTTTTTAAGGGTTTATCGTCCGCAGCACGCTTGCGTAAGGCCATAATGCCAGGCATTTCTTGCTCAGCGATTTCGATTTCGCGTCTACCAAATGCATGTTGGCTAGCAATGTTGCGCACGCAAAAATCAGAGCTACCTTTGCTGTTCTTCTGAACCTTTTCACGTGGTGGAACATCATCATCATCCGAACTACTTCCAGTGTAAGAAGCTGAAATAATTTAAAAATACTTGTTATGTTCTAGAATTTCCTTTTTGTGCTTACGACGGAGGGAAAACAAATTCAGGAACGTATTTTTTTTATACATACCAGAACTATAAGAGTCCGTAGAAGAAGCGGAAAGTGAGCGGCTTCTATATCGACTAGTTTTTTTAAGAGCGCCAGATTGCTTAGCTTCTTGCTGTAAAAAGAAATAAAGAAAAATTTAAAGTTTTTATGTTTCTAAAATTTGAATTCACTACGAAGTATTCAAGATATACAAGTATAGATCGGCAACCTGTAACCTGACAGGTCAACTTTTTTGCGATCGCTGCAAAAAATTTTTCCAATTTAAGCAATTGTGTTTTTTCATAGTGAATTGTGAATGTTTTTATTTTAACACATAGGTGTCTGGCGAACAGTAAAATTGACAATTTTCAATAATTTTTTAAGCAATGAAAGTAAATAATATCACAAAGATTTTTAATGTCTTATATTATTTTGATCTTTTGGCTGTTCGAAAATATTATTTTCCACTTCCCCACCCCCCTCCATTTGTTTCAGGGAGGGTGGTTGAAAAATGCCTTGTCGACGGACCTCTTTTTAAAAAATTATTGTATTAAATAAATACATAAAATAATCACAATAAAAAAAATAAATGATGAGGTTTTATAGCCAAAGGACCAAGCTATGACTTGCAATCCAAAAACCATCATCTATCATTACCTGATACCCGACAAGAAATTAGTTCAGGAATTCCGGATTACGATCAGATCCGGATCAGGTATTCCTTAATACGGCCATCTGATCAGTTCCGCATCAGGACCTCATACTAAAAAACTTAATACGGTCCCAGTACGTTGTTTAAATCAGTATCGGATCAAATATCCTTGACTAAATCGTAGTAAGGAATTTAATTCATCTGATGGAGCCCGTTTGCAATATTCCTTATCAAAACGTTCAAAAGGACTTAAGAAATTCCCCTTGTAACGATAATTAATAAGTTTAGTTATTCATCTAGAAACTTTTTTATATCTTGCACATAGGGTGCAATGCCACAAATGTTTTGTTGCTAACAAATATGATATATAGACCAGTGATGCCATGTTAAGGGAAATTTTCCAAATTATGGGGAATTTGATCTTGATTGGGGCAGGGGGAATCATACATTTTTGGGGGGATTTATTTATTGATACTATTGGAGCTAACGCTGTTCTTCTAAAACGAGTTTGTGTGCTATCTCCTTCTTCTTATTTTGTTTTACTTTATTATGCTTTTCGTTTCCACATCACTCTCTTCGCTTGCCAAGATAATCGGTTAAAATATGGTGCCACTATGTTAAAATTTTATTAAACATAGCTAAAAACACAGCTACTACTCAGTGTAATATGGCAACATCAAAAGTCTACTTTGTGCTTAATAATTAAACACGCAAATTTATCTGTGTTAAATTAAGCACTTTAGTTGTTGCTTTCCCATACGTTCCTCAGAAACTGCTTAATTAAACACTGAAAACAGTCGTCTAAAACACAGCTACTATAAATGACTTTAATATAAAATTTAATTTAAATGCGTTTTGATATTCTTTATTAATTATTTTAATTTTACGTTATGCTGGTTTAATTAAAAGTCAAAACATTAAAACTAGAATTTGTTCCTTAGAAATTAGTGGGGAATCATTTCGAAGAACGGGAAATTTTTCGACGCACTGTGGAAAAAAAGTTTAACATCTCCTGGCAACACTAATGGATGCATAAACATTAGACTGACCCAAAAAAACTAAAGGTGGTCCGATCTTAGGTGCTCAGCACTCAAAATGTTCGTTAGGGTCTAGAAACTACGTATGTAAATTTTGGTAAAAAAAATATTGAGATTTAGCACTCGCGCAAGCTCGATAAGTAGCGCTGCCTTGACCGTACGAGAATGGGGTTCTTTCAGCCCGTTGAAATTGATAAAAAAGGATTGGAACAATTTTTTTTTCTGTCCTACTTTAAGTTTTCGAGGTCGCTGAAGACAATGGCATTGTCAGTTTTTGGAAAAGATTCCAAGATTTCAAGATATTTAAGATATCTCTCGAAAAAAAAAAAAAAATTTGACATTTTTGTTAGATTAAATTGCCATTAATCGTAGGAAAATTTTTTATTTTTTTTTCTCGGACACTAGTCTTGTAGCCTAGATTGTGACAAACAAAATGAGTGGTCGCACAATACTTTTTGACAAAATCTTCTCGAGATATCGGCCACAGACTGAACCGCCATCCTGCCGTATTGCCGGTCACTGGGGATATCTGCCAATATCTCCCAAATTTTTCAGTGGAAGATAAAAAAATTTGGGACACATTGGCACCTTTCCAGAAGAAAACCGCGATGGTCATCAATCACTAGCTGCAGATGAATCATGCGCGGAAAATTTATGTCGAGGTTTTAGAGCTAGTTCTGCTTTTCATTGGAAATCCCACTAGGGAAATTTATCATAGGAATATCTTGAATGTATTGAAACACTTGCATTTTATCGTGAAAATAAATGTTCCCGCATCTCCAGCGACGTCGAAAGTACAAGGTAGGATCTCAAAAATCAATGAAAATAGCGTAAAATCGGCAGATATCCCCAGTGACCGGCAATACGGCAGTCTGTGGCCGATATCTCGATAAGATTTTGTCAAAAAATATTGTGCGACCACTCATTTTGTTCGTCACAATCTAGGCTACAAGACTAGTGTCCGAGAAAAAAAAAAAATTTCCTACGATTAATGCCCGATCAAAAAAACTTGTCAAGTTCTTGTCATTGTATCAGAAATGTATATCAAAATGATATCAAAAATTTGTCAGCGGCTGATATCCATTTTTTGTATATCATTTTGATATATTTTTGATATCATTGAATGACATGTCAATTTTGTATCAGAAATGTATATCAAAATGATATCAAAAATTTGTCAGCGGCTGATATCCATTTTTTGTATATCATTTTGATATATTTTTGATATCATTGAATGACATGTCAATTTTGTATCAGAAATGTATATCAAAATGATATCAAAAATTTGTCAGCGGCTGATATCCATTTTTCGTATATCATTTTGATATATTTTTGATATCATTGAATGACATGTCAATTTTGTATCAGAAATGTATATCAAAATGATATCAAAAATTTATCAGCCGCTGATATCAATTTTGTATCAGAAATGTATATCAAAATGATATCAAAAATTTATCAGCTGCTGATATGTCAAATTTAACGCTTTAGTTTGTGAATTTTATGGAAGACGAACGCGCAGCCAATTTTAGTGAAGAAAAAGTGAAAATATAATTATTATATATAATACAAATATAATTGAGTGCAAAAAACCCGACGCTCCATTCAGTTGCTGCATGCAGCCTGTGGTTGGGAAAACCAAAAGTATGGAAAACGGACGAGCAGCCAATTTTAGTAAGAAGTGAATTTTCTAATAAAACTCGTGAAAAAGCACAAAAATATAATTGAGTTAAAAAAACCGACACTTCATTCATTTGCTGCATGCGGGCAATTTCTAAAAACTTGTTACCGACGATCAAATACAATATTGCAAAATTTGGTTATGTCAATTTTGTATCAGAAATGGATATCAAAATGATATACAAATTTTGTATATCATTGATATACAATTTTTGTATATCATTTTGATATCATTTTTTGATATCATTTTGATATCTTTTTTTGATATCATTTTGATATCTTTTTTTGATATCATTTTGATATCTTTTTTTGATATCATTTTGATATCTTTTTTTGATATCATTTTGATATCTTTTTTTGATATCATGGTGATATACAAAAAGCGTTACATTCCGTATATCACTGTGATATCCTTTTTTTATCAAAATTTTGTATGTCACTGACAAATTTTTGATATCATTTTGATATATTTTTGATATACTTTTTTTGATCGGGTGGCAATTTAATCTAACAAAAATCTCAAATTTTTTTTTTTTCGAGAGATATCCTAAATATCTTGGAATCTTTTCCAAAAACTGGCAATGCCATTGTCTTCAGCGACCTCGAAAACATAAAGTAGGACAGAAGAAAAAATTGTTCCAATCCTTTTTTATCAATTTCCACGGGCTGAAAGAACCCCATTCTCGTACGGTCAAGGCAGCGCTACTTATCGAGCTTGCGCGAGTGCTAAATCTCAATATTTTTTTAACAAAATTTACATACGTAGTTTCTAGACCCTACATTTTGAGTGCTGAGCACCTAAGATCGGAACACCTTTAGTTTTTTTGGGTCAGTCTAATAAACATAGCGGCATGTGCCGTTATTTTCTGTAAAGCCAATACTTATATGTTGTGTATATTAGGGAGTAATAAAAATAATGTTTTTTTATACATTAGACAATTTTTAGAAAACATTAAATACATGCGTAAATTTTGGTAAATTTAGTGAAAAATGCTGAGCTACAGCCGTACGAATAAAAACAAAAGAAATGTTTTTATGTATTTTTATTTTCAATATTTCGGCTTAATTTTTAAGCCATCATCAGGAAAAATCTACGAAGAAAAACAGATAACTTTATTATATTTGTTTTCACTTTACTTATCCGTCGATGCCTGTTGATAATTTGGCCTGTGTCATTTCCGTATTTTTCCCTCAATTGTTTATATGTTAGTACATTAGTACCTTCACTTGGCGTGCTCTCCATGTTTGATGTATTGTTGTAATCGGCTTCTTTATGTTACATTTAGTGAAAAATGCTGAGCTACAGCCGTACGAATAAAAACAAAAGAAATGTTTTTATGTATTTTTATTTTCAATATTTCGGCTTAATTTTTAAGCCATCATCAGGAAAAATCTACGAAGAAAAACAGATAACTTTATTATATTTGTTTTCACTTTACTTATCCGTCGATGCCTGTTGAAGGTACTAATGTACTAACATATAAACAATTGAGGGAAAAATACGGAAATGACACAGGCCAAATTATCAACAGGCATCGACGGATAAGTAAAGTGAAAACAAATATAATAAAGTTATCTGTTTTTCTTCGTAGATTTTTCCTGATGATGGCTTAAAAATTAAGCCGAAATATTGAAAATAAAAATACATAAAAACATTTCTTTTGTTTTTATTCGTACGGCTGTAGCTCAGCATTTTTCACTAAATGTAACATAAAGAAGCCGATTACAACAATACATCAAACATGGAGAGCACGCCAAGTGAAGGTACTAATGTACTAACATATAAACAATTGAGGGAAAAATACGGAAATGACACAGGCCAAATTATCAACAGGCATCGACGGATAAGTAAAGTGAAAACAAATATAATAAAGTTATCTGTTTTTCTTCGTAGATTTTTCCTGATGATGGCTTAAAAATTAAGCCGAAATATTGAAAATAAAAATACATAAAAACATTTCTTTTGTTTTTATTCGTACGGCTGTAGCTCAGCATTTTTCACTAAATGTAACATAAAGAAGCCGATTACAACAATACATTTTGGTAAATTTTAAGGATTTTTTTGTTAAAATTTTTTTTTATACTCCTTATTCACGAAAAATTTAGAAGTTTCGAGATAAAGAGACAGCAGTACGTGAAAAAAAAGCTACGGAGCTTTTGTAGTGAAAAAACTTTATTATTTGTTTTAAAGAATCAGAATATGCAGCTTGATGTATAACGTACTGCCTAATGTACACAACGTGAAAGTATTGCTTCACACAAACATCGTTTAACTATTGTTACATTTTCTACGAGTGTGTTCACTTACATGCTTTTTTGAAGATGACATATTTTGGTCTTAGCTCTCGAGCAAAGCACAGCATATGTAACAAAAAGTGTGAGTTTGAGTGAAAAAAATTATTAAATTCTTGTCTTGCGAGTTGGAAAAAGTGTTTCTCAAGTGTAAAAAAGTCAAATCTGTTTTAAAATATGGAAAATTCTAGAAAACAAAAACGTGAATCATCTCAGTTGCGATCAAAACATTATCGTGAGCGTCAACGTGTTGATTTAAACTTAGATACATTGGGGGATGAAGGGAACGATAATCGGGAACTAAGTTCTGAACTAGATACTGTTGAAGAGCATGAACACATATTGTATACTGCATCAAGTGAAAGTGATAATGAAGAATTGACTTTTGACATTAATTCAGAGCAAATTAATCAAATAGTCAATACTGGCATAACACCGGCTGTAGAAATAATTGATGAATATTCTGTCAGTGACGCAGAATCCGAAAGCATGTATGAAAACAGTGACATGTCAGATTCCGATGAAGATCGAAATGAAGTGGAATCAGAAAATGAAGTGGAACAGCTTCGAAAATGGGCAGCTAGATCTAAAATTCCTCATAAAAAAATTGATGATCTTTTATTAATTTAAAGAAAACGTGCATTTTCCCTACTTCCACGAACAGCAAAAACATTTTTAAAAACAGAATCTGCTGTTTACGAAATCCAAACATTCCCAGATTCATCAGAGTTTGTTTATTTCGGAATAGAGTCTCAATTGAGAGATATAGTTAAAACATCACTCCATTCTGAATTAAAATTGGAGTTAATATTCTATGTAGATGGAATTCCATTATTTAAGTCTTCGTCTAAGCAATTCTGGCCCATCTTATGTCAGATTTATCATACATCTATGTCTTACCAACCTTTTGCAGTAGCAATATATGCTGGAAACGCTAAGCCTAATGATTTGCAACAATATTTGCGACAGTTTATTTCTGAAATGAACAAACTACAAAGTGAAGGAGTTTCCATCAATGAAGTAATTTTTGAAGTTCATATAAAAGCCTTTGTGTGCGACCGACCAGCTCGAGCTTTTATTAAGGCTATAAAAAACCATGTCGCATATTTTGCTTGTGAACGATGTAATGTAAAAGGTGTCAGAGCTGAAAACCGGACCATTTATCTTGAAATTAATAGCTCTGTAAGAACTCATCAGACTTTTTGTGACCAACTCAATTCCCCACATCATACAGGAATATCACCTCTTTTGAATTTAAACAATTGTGACATGGTTAATATGTTTTTATTAGATTTCATGCACTTAGCTTGCCTAGGAATCATGAAAAAACTATTTACTGATTACAGGATGAGTACTAAATCAGCGAAAAAACTTGGTCATAGACAAAAATCATTACTATCCCAGCAACTGCTTTCCATACGATCACAGATACCTGATGAATTTCAAAGGACAACCAGAGATATTGTTGATATTCCGAAGTGGAAAGCAACTGAATATCGTTTTTTTCTATTATATACTGGTCCTGTCATTTTAAAATCTTGCTTAACTAAAGAAATGTATGAACATTTTCTCCTCTTTATTATCGCTTGTCGCATATTATCATCAGATTTAGGAAGACCTTGCAATGACCATGCTAAGTCGTTCTTAAGAGATTTTGTGAACATTGCTAGAAGTATATATGGTGACGAGAGTCTTGTACTTAACATGCATTCACTTACCATTTAGCCGATGATGCAAAATATTTAAATGGTCCAATAAGTAAATTCACTGCATTTCCGTTTGAAAACTATTTGGGACAGATTAAAAAATTACTCAGAAATGGTAATAAACCTTTAGTTCAAGTATGCCGTCGATTGCACGAAATAAGTTTATTTGATAATGAGCTGGTTACAAAGTTAGATACTGAAGTTTTAAAAAGAAATAGCCCCGATGCAGATAATAAAATTTATATTCAAAAACTTCGTTATAAAGGAGTTTTATTGACTGTCAAAAAGCCTAATAATATAGTTTTGATGCAAAATGGACGAATATTGCAATTAGAATAAATGTACATGACGACTGAAGATGGAAATATTAATATCATAGGAATACAATTGAATAAAGTAAAGCCGATGCTAGAATATCCATGCAATTCAGAAATGATGCAAATGTGGAAAATATCAAGACCAGCAAATCGCAACTGTCAAGAAAAAAGGATAGAAGATGCTCTAAGTTTTATTGGTGGAGTAAAAATGTATACATTGCCTCTTCTACATATGATGTAATATCTTAATTAAAATACATAATTTCATAATAATAATAAATATAATTTAAAAATTTATATAATTTAATAACGAAACCTATAATAAATATGTGTAATAAAAAATTTATATTTAAAAATAAGACAAAAAAAGCATGTAAGTGAACGCACTCGCAGAATATGACATTTATTTTTGCTTGTAAACAAGTGTCATTATTAGTCGTTCTTGTATGTGTGCAGCAGTTGCTTGTTCGAGCTAAAAGTTAAAAGTGAAAAATAATAAGTTATGTAACGTCCCAAATGACGTTACAATAACAAATCGAAATATATTGCACCACAGGTTAATATAGTTATAAAAAAATGCAACAAAAATAACACAAACCAACAAATCAACAGCATCCTCATATGCTGTATGCACGCAACAGCAACAAACCAACAACAAAGAACAACCGACATGCAAAATACACGGCAGCCATATAATTTCACTGTCGCTGCGCAACTATAAAAGGGCAGTGAAGAATGCAGAAGGCAGGCAGTTTGGTTTCAGACCCTCTCACTCCACTAGCCATGCACTGACTCTTCTTTCTGACTTTGTCACAACAAACCTAAATAAGCGGCGTGCAACAATTGCTGTAGCCCTTGACTTTGAGAAAGCTTTTGACACAGCCTGGATAGAGGGGATAGTGTACAAAATGTATAGAAAATTTAGTTTTGACAAGCATCTTTGCAAAATAGTGTTAGATTACCTCACAGATAGGTCCTTCTTTGTACACTATAATAATGAAAATTCTATTTGTAAGCCAATCACTGCAGGGGTACCCCAGGGCTCTATTCTAGGACCAATCCTTTATAATATCCTGTTGGCAGACATTCCCAACTCTGACTCAGATATATTGACCCTTATTTATGCAGACGATATTATGCTTCTAAGTTCAAATGCTAGGGCCTCAACGGCAAATCTTAAAATGAATGACCACCTAGAGATTCTCAATAGGTTTTTTAGAAAATGGAAACTAAGGTTGAACATAGAAAAGTGTGAAAGCACAATTTTTAAAGGCCTTAAAAAAGACTTATATCCTAACGCCAGGCAATTTATCCCTGATATAGAAATAAATGGAGATTCTATAAGGTATACAGAACAAATTAAGTATTTAGGTGTTATTTTTGATAGGAAATTTACGTTTAAAACCCATATTGACTACACCTTATCGAAAGCCAAAAAAATATTCTTCTGCTACTCGAACCTGTTTCGCAGAGCAAAACATCTCAAACATGAGATAAGGTTAAATTGCTATAAGCAAATTATAAGGCCCATTTTAGGTTATGCATTCCCTATTTGGTTTGATATCTCGTCAGCCCAAATGGAAAGGCTAAGAATTTTCGAGAGATACACTCTCAGGGTGTGCTTGGGTATTAGAGCTAAGCGATACGTAAATGGCACCTATAGAAATACTCCTAATAAAGTAGTTTATGAACAAGGTAAATTAATAAGAATAGATTCATTCCTGGTAGGCTTAGCGTTGAAATACTTAGGAAAGTTGCCTTATGTCTATAACAATCTGATAGATAATTATTTAAATAAGGAAAGTGATATAGCATACCCCATAGAAGATAAGCACATGTCACCCATATATTTAAGTGTATTAAATAATAATAATAATATATATTCAGGTAAAGAACTCTTATTTTACCATAGAAGATTTAAAACACTTGACGTCAGAAACACAGTGTATAGCACTAGTCAATTTCTGCAAAATTAATGACGTGCTAAAATAAGGGTTCTCTATCTGTTGTTATATAGTTTTAGGTAATTTTAAGATATTGTTTAGTTTTAAGTATAAAAACAAATAATGAAATTTCCTTTTTTTAAATTTTTTCGGAAAAATTAACTCAATGTAAACAATGTATTTTATAATTTATGTTATGTAGTAGAATAAGATATGTATTATTTTTACAAATTTAAAAACCTGATTAAGAAACTCTTAGATAAATACGTGTGTATGTTAAGAAAGAATGTATGTAATGTAATGTAGCATTAAGACAAAATGTATTTCAAAGTAATTAAATAAATGGCAATATGCAGAAGGCAGGCAGTCACAGCCAGGCGTTCAATGCGACAACATCAATGTTATATAAAAATAATATTGATATTTTAAACATTGAAAGCTAAAAAGCAAAGTGCAAAGGCCTCGTATTCCTAGGGTATTCCTAAGGTAATAAATAGATAGTAGCTAGTGTATCATTAAGCCTTCCTGGGCAACCAGTGCTACTCGTCACATCGAATACTTCCTTATAGTATTCATACGGTGTGGCTGATATTATCTGCCTCATCGAGCACTTCCTTATAGTGCTCATATGGTGGGAGCAGCTAGGTATATTTAAGTGTAGAGTATCCCTAGGCTAGAAAAGTAGTTAGTCACGTATCATAAGACTCTCCTGGGCAACCAGTGCTACTCGCCACATAGAATACTTCCTTATAGTATTCATAAGGTTTGGCCGATATTATCTGCCTCATCGAGTACTTCCTTATAGTGCTCATAAGGTGAGAGCGGTTAGGTGAAAGGGAAACACTTCCTTATAGTGTTTCGATAGGTTCCTGGGCAACCAGTGCTACTCGTCACATCGAATACTTCCTTATAGTATTCATACGGTGTGGCTGATATTATCTGCCTCATCGAGTACTTCCTTATAGTGCTCATATGGTGGGAGCAGCTAGGTATATTTAAGTGTAGAGTATCCCTAGGCTAGAGAAGTAGTTAGTTACGTATCATAAGATTTTCCTGGGCAACCAGTGCTACTCGCCACATCGAATATTTCCTTATAGTATTCATACGGTGTGGCCGATATTATCTGCCTCATCGAGTACTTCCTTATAGTGCTCATAAAATGAGAGCGGTTAGGTGAAGGGGAAACACTTCCTTATAGTGTTTCGATAGGTTCCTGGGTTTAGTTATTAATTTTATAAAATTAATTTATATCTTTATTTAAAATTGAACATGAACATGAAGTAAACATTCATATATAAAATTCAAATTCGAATGAATATAAAAATATTTTTGAAAACTCAAATAAACATAAATTATTTTGAATACATAATTTGAGTCAAAATAAAAACAAAGTATGTATATAACAAAGTATATTGAAGATGCTACATTACTCCCCCTTGGGAAAAAAAAAAAATAAATTAGTTAATATTAAAAGTGATAGGTTTTTTATGTGTATAGCTGTTTGAATTTGATGAATTAGTATTAAAGTTTTTTGTTACGTGGGCTGGTTTAAGGTTATCTATTGAAACCGTTTTAATAAAATTACCAATTCTTATTTTAAATGTTTTATCTTTTTTTGAAATTATTTTATATGGGCCTGTGTATGGTGGTTTAAGGGTTGTTGGACGATTTTCTTTTAAAAACACATACTCACAAGTTCGTAAGCTTGTGGGAACATATGGCTTTGTTGATTGTGAATGGTGGATGATGTTAGATCTAACTTTAGAAAAATGTTTTCTTAGTTTAGATATTATTTCTTCGGACGAAAATGAATCAGAACTTGTTGTGATTAATTCTCCCGGTAATCTTAAAGTTTGTCCGTAGACTAGTTCGGCTGGACAACATTTAAGGTCTTCCTTAATTGAACATCTTAAACCTAGTAGAATGAAATGTATCTCATCGGACCAATTGACCGGATTTTTACAAGTTAAGATTGAAGTTTTTAATTGACGATGAAATCGTTCAATAATTCCATTCGCCTGTGGGTGATAAGTTGTGCTATGAATCTTATGAGTGCCTAACAGTTTTGTTAGTTCATGAAAGAGTTTAGATGTGAATTGTGTACCTTGATCGACGGTGATATTCAAAGGAACTCCGAAACGTGGAATGTATTGATAAGCGAAAGTTTTTGCAACTGTTTGAGCTGTTATATCTTTAATAGGAAAAGCTTCTGGCCATCTGGTGCCTATCTATAATCGTTAAAATATATCTATAACTATTGGAGACTGGTAAAGGGCCAACTAAATCCATGTGGATGTGTTCGAACCTTCCTGCAGGAATGGGAATAGTATTAATGGGTGTCCTAATGTGTCGATGAATCTTAGATTTTTGACATACCAAGCAACTTGTTGACCAGTCATTTATGTCTTTTCTCATGTTAGGCCAGAAGTATTTTGATTGAATAAGTTTCCTAGTTGATCTGACTCCTGAGTGGCAGATAGAGTGTAATTTGTCGAAAACAAGTTTCCTCATTGTAACAGGTACATATGGTCGAGGTGGATCGTAAGATACATCACACCAAATCTTAAATTTGTATATAGGGATCATAACTTCCTTTAAATTGAATTTGGAATTTGGTGTAGAAATTAGTGTTTTTAGCGTCTCATCTGAATTTTGTTCCTTATGGAATTTATCAAAATTTAAATCTTGAGAAGATATTGCATCGATTTCAGGTATGCGCGAAAGTGTATCTGCAATAATGTTATTTTTACCTGATATGTACTGAATATCGTTTGTAAACTGTGCTATATATTCAAGATGACGAGTTTGACGGGGTGATCTGTCTGATTTAGAATCAATGACATAAGTCAGAGGTTTGTGATCTGTGTATATAGTGAACTGTCTTCCTTCTAAAAAATGTTTGAAGTGTTTAACGCTGTTGTATATAGCTAATAATTCTCTATCAAATGTTGAATATTTAACTTCAGACTGACTTAATTTACGAGAAAAGTATGTTAAAGGTTCGATGCCTTTTGCGCTTGATTGCTGTAAAACAGATCCTATTGCAATATTTGAAGCATCGACAGAAAGGGATAGTTTAGCATTTTTGTTAAAATGATTTAATAGTGTGATTTCAGCGAATTTTTCACGAACATTTACAAATGCATGTTCTGCTTCTTTAGTCCAGGTTAATTGTTTTTCTTTATTTTTATTGACTTTAGTTAAAATGTTGTGTAGTGGAAGTAATGATTCTGCTAGTAAAGGTATAAATCTATGATAATAATTTATCATACCTAAAAATTTTTGAAGATTTTTAACAGAGTTGGGTTTTTCATAAGAAAGTATGGTTTTTACTCTGTTTTTTGAAGGTTCAATTCCTTTTCCAGAGATCTGGTAACTTAAAAATTCAAGACTTGGAACTCCAAGTATGCATTTTGAAGGTTTGATGTTGAGCCCATAATCATTAAGACGTTTGAAAACGATGTGTAAATGCTCAATGTGTTGATTTTCGTTTTCGCTAGCTATTAGAATATCGTCAATATATGCATAGACAAAACTAAGTCCTGAAAACACTTCATTTACAAAGCGTTGAAAAGTTTGTGCGCTGTTTCGTAAACCAAATGGCATTCTTATAAATTCGAACATGCCAAAAGGTGTAGTTATGGCTGTTTTATGAATATCGTCTTCAGCCATAGGGATTTGATGATAAGCCCTTACTAAATCTAATTTAGAAAATATATTCTTATTTCGCAGATTTATATTTAGATCGTGTATGTGGGGAAGTGGGTAACGATCAGGAATAGTAATGTTGTTGAGTCTACGATAGTCACCACATGGTCTCCAATCGTTAGGATCTTGTTTAGGTACTAAATGAAGAGCTGATGCAACATGGGACGAAGATGGTCTACAGATTCCACTTTTGACTAAAAAATCAAATTCTTTTTGGGCTATATTATATTTTAATGGATCTAATCGTCGTGGTTTTGAAAAAGGTAAGGATCCATTAGTTTCAATTCTATGAACAGTTGAATGTTTAACTGGTTGATTGTAATTTGGTTCAGAAGTAACCTTTGGATAATCAGCAAGGATTTTGGTGTATTTATTATTTATAATGTGTATTTTAAGTTCTCCAATTTCGGCAAAACCAGATTTTCCAGACTTAAATGTTTTTGTTGTTGGATCAATGATTTGTCTTTTTTTAATATCTACTAAAAGTTCAAATTTTTCCAGAAAGTTGGCTCCAATAATGGGTGTCGGTATGTCTGCGAGTATGAAAGAGAAATTGAAGTCACGATTAAGACCAAGGTCTACATTTAACAATTTAGAACCGTATGTTTTAATTGTTGAACCATTAGCTGCTGACAAAATAAGATCCGAATTTTTGTTACAATTTGGAAATTTGGTTAAAGGTATTACAGAAACAACTGCCCCTGTATCTATCAAAAAGTTAAGTTGGTTTCTTGGATCAAAAATAAACAGGCGACGATTTGAATATTTGTCTCTATTATGTGTCGCGGCCATAATAGATGAATTTAGTTTAAAGATTTATGTTGATTTTTATGAGTATTTTGATTGTTATAAAAATTGCAAGGTTGAAAACATTTTTTAGCTTTATTCCCAAATTTGTTGTGATACCAACAATAATTTTGATTAAATTCTACTTTATATTGTTGTTTTGAATGTAATTTAGAGTATTTGAGTTCAGCTAGTTCTTCCGTCAAGTTGTTAACTTGTTGAAGCATTGATGATGTTATCTCCACAAGATTTTGCACGACTGTATCTGAGTTATCGTTTTTGGAGGAAGCAATTGTATGAATTTCGTGTTTTTTAGACAGTTGGAAAATTTTGTCTGCCATTAATAATTTATCGTCAAAATTTTGGAAGTTTGTAGTTGCAGTTAATTGAATTTGAAGTTGTGATGGTAACTTTCTTAACCACAATTTTTGTAAAAATTCGTTATTCACAAATGTTATTGGTCCGGCGAGAACTTTAATATCGCGATACAATTCGGAAGGTTTACGATCACCTATTTCAATATCACTTAAAAGATTTTCAAAGCGCGTATCTTCATTAAGAGAAAATCGTTCAAATAAGATTTTTTTAATGTTATCATATAAATTAGATGATGGTGGAAATTGTATGACATCTAAAATTTTAGATATCGTTTCTTGTTGAAGTGCAATTATAACGTTTTGGTATTTAATTGTATCATTTGTGATACTGTTAAGTAAAAATTGCATTTCGACTTGTATAAACCAGGCTTCTGGAGCTTCTGTCCAGAATTGTGGTAATTTTATTATATTTTTAGCGGTGTGTATTTCATTTAAAATGTTAGAGTTGGTTGATATTGTGACGTTAGGATTAGTGTTAGAATTAGGGTTAATAGTTGTAGGGTGAGTTGAAGGAGTTGATGGGGTGTTATCACTTGAAATATTGCTTGTAGTATCGCGACGGGGAGAACGTGAGCGAGTGGTAGGCATATTGTGAAATTAAAATAAGTTAAAAAATATTTAAACAAAATAAAAGTTAATAATTAATTATATAGACAACTTAAATAAAATAATTTGACTTGCTTATTTGATGCAAAGTTGTTGTCCTCTGTTGTTGTAAATAATATAAATTTAAAATTACTGTTTTATTAATTTTTGTTGCAGTAGATTTGTTGTTGCAGATGTTGCTTTTCTTATTATAGATGTTCTTGCTTCAATTACGTTGTGGGCTTGATCAATTGATACGCATAATATTCGATACAATAATGTATACTTTAGCTTCTTCTTAACATTTTCCGGTAGGTATATATTCTTGCAGTTCTCTGTTCAAGTGAATTGTTGAAATTTGAATCACAGAAAAGATTCGCAGGATCGCCAATTGTAGTTATTAATTTTATAAAATTAATTTATATCTTTATTTAAAATTGAACATGAACATGAAGTAAACATTCATATATAAAATTCAAATTCGAATGAATATAAAAATATTTTTGAAAACTCAAATAAACATAAATTATTTTGAATACATAATTTGAGTCAAAATAAAAACAAAGTATGTATATAACAAAGTATATTGAAGATGCTACACTGGGCAACCAGTGCTACTCGCCACATCGAATACTTCCTTATAGTATTCATACGGTGTGGCTGATATTATCTGCCTCATCGAGTACTTCCTTATAGTGCTCATAAGGTGAGAGCAGTCAACAAATATAGTTGTCCGAGCAAAGACGAGGAAAAGAGGAACGAGACATTAAACACCAGGAGTACCTGCCTCCACAGGATCATTGAGGACCGGATTATAAGCCATCGAAGAAACCGATGCAAAATTAAGAATCGAAAGAATTTTATAATTAAATAATTAAATACGTAAAAGAAATTGTAGAAAACATATAAATTGGGAAAAAAAAACAACAAAATAAATTTTATAACTAAGAGTTGATTGTCTTTTAGTCTGACCCTGGACACCACTGAGCTTAGACAAAAACAATCGTTACAGTTAAAACAATGAACCTTTATTCATTGGTTATTTTTTTGGACGACGAAAGTGCAAAAAATATAGATATTGTTCCAACCGAGTGGATATATTACAACGGCAGAGATAACCACCTGCATTGTCGCTTCATAAGCGAACAACCAACTACCGATGAATTCCACCATTTACGGAACTTGGTAAAAAATAGAAATCCTCCAGACACCAATTGGAATTCGTACCGGATAGATGTGAGAGGTGTTGCTGGTAAGTATTTCCAAAATTTTGAGGTTATTATTACCGATTTTATCCGTAAAGCAAACATGCTCCTAACTTTATTTTAGTACCCAAACAATTTTTAACGAATTTTTAATAAATCTAGATTCGTAAAAAGAAGCGATTACAAAATTAGCCATTTTACAATTAAAACCGCACGCTTTTTCGACGGATAATGAAGACACGGTTAAACAAAGACAAGATGAAATAAAACAAAAATGTTGTTTGAAGGGTAATCAAAAAAGTGACGTCAGAAATGATCTTAAGTCATGTCGCTTAGATTTAACACAACCAGCGATTGCTAAAAGTTCCTCGGGATGGAATGACTTAACAAATTCTTACAATCATAGTAATGCTTGTTCATTATCCAAAACTAAAACTAGTGAATATAAGCCCAATATGAAATCAGCAAGCAAGGTTCATGCAAAAGCTTCAACATCACTGAAAAAAAAAACTAAACGTGGTAAACATAATACTTTCAAGTATATATTCTAGACAAGCTTTTTCATCACTCAGTGTTAAAAAAGAACGCAAGCAATTTACAGATGATATGTCGGAAGATGATGGTTCAGTAAAAGGTGGCGATCTAAGCACTAGTACCACAAACACTGTTCAACAACCGAGTCTTGAAATGTCTGGTGACACAAGAGCTAATCAATCGTTTAACATTGAGGAAGTTCAACAACCGAGTCTTGAAATGTCTAGTGAAACAAGTGCTAATCAGGCGTTTAACAATGAGGAAGTTAATAGTAAATATGCATTTTTTGTTTGTTGGGTTTCTATTTCGATTTAGTACACAAAAAGCTAGTATTTTGGGGCTGAACTTTTTGTTGCTGTATTTTCATCTTCAAACGCTCACACACCTTTTTATGTTGATCGTTTTATAGGCTTTGCTGATCTGAAAGATTTTATATTGAAGAAATTTCGTTACGTGTCACAACAATTAGGCAAGATGCAAGCAGATATTAATGCTTTACAGAATGGTTTTCATAGATTGAAGCAATCAAGTGCTGTTGTAAATGCAGTTGGAGAAAAAAAACACTCTCTGAAATTACCCTTTGCGAATAGAGAAGATTTTTTAAAATTTGATGCTAACTTAAAAGACGACAAAAAAACAGATGAATTATGCAGAGAAATTGTGAGTTCATAGCAGCCTCGTATTATTTTTAATTAAGTAATAATCTTATTACAGAAAAATATTGTATGGAATCTCACCCAAGCCAACAAAACATTGATTCGAAATTTATCTGTTGTTATAGTCAAACTTTTTACAGCTAATGTTATTAATCAGTTCACAGCCGTTAAAGCAACAGGCGAGAAAGCAGTTTTTAAAGATACTGCATTTGGATCGTGTCTCCTTGGTTAGTATAAATACTAACATATTTTCTTAAAAAACAATTTAGTATCATTTGTACGTAAATTTTCAAATGTTTCAGAAATAATGCGTGAAGATTCAAAGAGCTACGGATTAAATTTTAAGGATAAGGAATTTCATGATGCCATTGGTAGGGTAATTAACAATGCTAAGGCTTGGAAGATGACAGAATTTAAATCCTAATGATACAATTGCACTTTTTCACTATATAGATATTTTGATAAATACTTTTCGTTTAATAAGTACCAATTTAATGTGAATTTTCCACAAAAAAGATACTTTGGCAATTTTTTTTTGGTAAAAAAATACCAATTTAATGTGAATTTTATAAAAGAATTAACTCTTATTTCCTTTTTGTTAAAAATAATTACCAACAAATGGCACCTTTCTGAATGATTTAAGATGTTTTTATTGTTTTGAAATAAAAAAATATTTCTCATTTTAGTGTTAAACTTATTTTTTTTTGTCATTTTGATATAACGTTTTATTTCTTTTTAGAATATTGAGGGAGTTCGTTATTTTGTCCAGATAAATCAGTTCTAATTTCTTTATTTTATAAAAGGCTAAAACACGATTAAATTTATTAATAAAAACAATAATTTTAAATTTTACTGCTTTCGCGCCGACGTTTCGAGGATTATTTGTCCTCTTCTTCAGGGCGTCTGTTTATTAACTAAACTAAACAAAACAAATTTGTAAACACAAAGAGACAAATAAAGTTTCAATAATACAAACATAACGTTAACATTTACATTCAGTAGTTGAAAAAGAGCTTAATGTTAAGTTTTAAGAGCTCTATGTTAAAGCTAAATAGTAAGTGCTGCTGATGTTATCACAGTCTTCTTTCCTATTCATTGTTTTGTTTATGTTTTTCTGTATGTGTAAGCTTTCTAATGTTAGTCTAATGTTATAGTTTGTTTCTCTGTCGATTATTTCTACGTTGCCGAGGTCCGCCGAATGTCCGGTGTTTTTTATGTGTTGCGCTAAAGCCGTTGTTGCTTTTGATGTCGTTCGTGTGTTCATTGATTCTTGTCGTCAGCTAACGTTTGGTGGTCCCTATGTAAATTTTACTGCATGACTCATCTTTGCCTGAACAGTTAATTTTGTAAATAACAATGCAATGTTGCATGCAGTAAAATTTACATAGGGACCACCAAACGTAAGCTGACGACAAGAATCAATGAACACACGAACGACATTGCATTGTTATTTACAAAATTAACTGTTCAGGCAAATATGAGTCATGCAGTAAAATTTACATAGGGACCACCAAACGTAAGCTGACGACAAGAATCAATGAACACACGAACGACATCAAAAGCAACAACGGCTTTAGCGCAACACATAAAAAACACCGGACATTCGGCGGACCTCGGCAACGTAGAAATAATCGACAGAGAAACAAACTATAACATTAGACTAACATTAGAAAGCTTACACATACAGAAAAACATAAACAAAACAATGAATAGGAAAGAAGACTATGATAACATCAGCAGCACTTACTATTTAGCTTTAACATAGAGCTTTTAAAACTTAACATTAAGCTCTTTTTCAACTACTGAACGTAAATGTTAACGTTATGTTTGTATTATTGAAACTTTATTTGTCTCTTTGTGTTTACAAATTTGTTTTGTTTAGTTTAGTTAATAAACAGACGCCCTGAAGAAGAGGACAAATAATCCTCGAAACGTCGGCGCGAAAGCAGTAAAATTTAAAATTATTGTTTTTATTAATAAATTTAATCGTGTTTTAGCCTTTTATAAAATAAAGAATATTTAACTAAAGCGATT
>OX638373.1:533128-620586 GCA_951812925.1 Calliopum simillimum | reverse complement strand
GTCCGATTTTTCATTGAGCGCAGGAAATTTAACTATTTTTGTGTTTAAGTGTAAATTAACGGTTATCAATGGAAAAATAGTTGTTTTTTTTTATTGTTCAGAGAGATGAGGGTATAAGGTTTAAATAAAAGCGAAAAAACCGTATCTTCAGCATATTTTTTCTTAAGTTTAGAGCACTTTTATATCCAACAAAGTCTTGTCCGATTTTGCGATGGAGCCACTGTATATACGTACATATATATTAGGCATGCGCTTATTTTACGATTTTCTGATTTTCGTTCATGCCGCCCCCTGAAATCCTTCTAATGGTCATAAAAACAAATACTATCAAGTTTCACGGCAATCGGATAACGATAACCCGGCCCGCAAGAGAGGTCAAGTTGAGGTTTCAGTCAAAAAATAATGAAAATTTTTTTGAAACTCAATTAAATTAGTCAAAGCATAACTTTATCTTATAGCAAATTGAAATACCTTTCCAACAAGCTATAATTGTTTAAAATCGGGTAATAAATACGAATTCTATGAATTTTTCTTTTACGGCATTAGCAAAATTGCCGCAAAATACCATATGTAGTAGTATAGTATCCTGTTATATAACTTCAAAAATAGGAAAAAAAAATGGTGTCCTTTAAACATTTATGTAAGGATATCTCAAAGTTCAGACGTAATAGAGCAATTCTAATACCGGAATCGGATTAAGCATCAAAAATTACATCTGGAATGACTATTTTTGTTTCCGGTTTTTGTTTGTGTTTTTCTTAAATACGAAAAAACCGATTTTTTTTTTAAATAAATGGTGCGGAAGCAATACCTTTTATATGTATGTATGTGTGTATATATATATATCCATGTATATATATTACACATATATACATATACAAGTATATATATGTACTTATATACACATATATGTATACATAATATGTATATAAATACATATATATGTATACATAATATGTATATAAACACCGAGACATACTCAAAAATCGTTAAAAAAACTAAAATGTCGAAAAAAAAAAAGGCTGGACGTTCGATTTCGCGGTTTGCGGATTTAGATACTAGAAGGGTCCCCCAACATTATCCCTGAAAAAAATCGCGGGTGGTATTTCAAAAAGTTAATATTATTTAAAAACCACCGTGTACCATACACGATCGTGACCGTGAGGATGAAAAAAATTTCAAGCTGTGGTCGAAGAGTATAAGCTATACCAGGCCACAGTCGCAGGACATACCAAAGGTGAATCTTCGAAAAGAAACAGGTCGACAGACGAATCCCTGGCCGAAGCGAAAAGGAGCAAGCAGCACTCCAAGAGTGTAGGCTTTAAAAAAGTCCACCCTAAACAAGCCATTCAGCGGGGTGACCAGAGATAGCCTGCAGATGGCGTTGATCGATGAGCTGTCCCGAAACGGCAAAAAGGTTCTTGAGAAGTGGACCGAAATTGAGGACAAGCTAGATCGTGTATCATTACTAAAAAACATATTAAAACCTTCCATTGCCCAAATCTTAGGTCTTCTGATCTTACAGTTATTAAGATCGACGGGGGTATGCTTCAGCATACTGTGCGCATGATCGAGCTTCGCCGCCAGAGGAGGTACATACGCTAGTTGCGCAGACAACAACAAACACCAACTTACTCATAGGCTGCGACGCCAATGCAAGACATACGCTTGGGCGCAGCACTGAAACGAATGAACGAGGTGAGTCTTTTTTCATTAATTCTAACTTGTCTTTATGTAACACTGGTAATACTCCCACCTTTGTTTTTCCAAGTTCGGAAGATTTTGCGGGTTGGGAGGAGGTCCTAGATGTTACACTTTTATCAACAAATACTGACGTGAGGGTCGAAAATTGGAAAGTCTTAACCAAAAACTCTTTCTCAGATCATAGGTGGATACTTTTCAATATTAACTTTATTGTAGCGCCACCACCACCTTTCAGAAATATTCGGAATACCAACTGGACCCTATTTTAAACTAGTAAGGGTGTAAAATTTGGCCTGGCCAAACATTAAATACCCTACACTGCAGTATTTTTAAAATTTTGCTCATATGGGAGGTGCAACGCTCTCTTGTCCGAGTTCACCCAGTTTTTGTCCAGAGCTTGGATTTATAGTTTTTAGTGTCTGAGTGAAAAACGTTTTCAGTATAGCGTTTTGAAGCTTTTGCTTGTATAGGAGGCGCCACGCCCTCTTGTCCGAGTTCGTCTAGTTTTAGCTTAGAGCGTGCATTTATAGTCTTTAGTATCTGAGTGAAGTTTGGTTGGATTATCTCAAAAAACTCTTTCAGTATAGCATTTTGAAACGTTTGCTTATATGGGAGGTGCCACGCCCCCTTGTCCGATTTCACCTAATTTTTGTGAAGAGCTTTCATTTATGATTCGTAGCGTCTGAGTCGAATTTGGTTCGAATATCTCAAAAAACGCTACGTTCTCTTGTCCGAGTTCACCCAGTTTTTGTCCAGAGCTTGGATTTATAGTTTTTAGTGTCTGAGTGAAAAACGTTTTCAGTATAGCGTGTTGAAGCTTTTGCTTGTATAGGAGGCGCCACGCCCTCTTGTCCGAGTTCGTCTAGTTTTAGCTTAGAGCGTGCATTTATAGTCTTTAGTATCTGAGTGAAGTTTGGTTGGATTATCTCAAAAAATTCTTTCAGTATAGCGTTTTGAAGCTTTTGCTTATATGGGAGGTGCCCTCTTGTCCGAATTCGTTCAGTTTTTTCTCAGAGCTTGCGCTTACAATTTTTAGTATTTGTGCGTATTTTGGTTGCATTGTCGTGAAAAATACTCGTAAAATTATATTTTGAATATATTTTTTGTATGGGCGGTAGGCGTGTCCGTTGACCGATTTCGCTCATTTTCAATCCCCCGAGCTATCTTTGACAACGGAGGCAGTGTACCAAATTTCATTGAATTATCTTGCTCAATTTTCCCAAAAAGTGTATTTCAACACACAGCCAGCCAGCCAGACAGACGGACATGGCTATATCGACTCAGGAGGTGACGCTGATCAAGAATATATATACTTTTCTATATCTGCCGCACCTTCTTCTCTGCGTTACAAACGGAAGGACAAAGTGATTATACCCTGGGTGTAGGGTATAAAAATAGTCAAATCTAAGCTCAGGAAATCACCACACACGATAAATACTACAGACGAGCTAGAGGGACACGTTAACTCTTTAGGAAATGCCATGCGGGTAGCCTATGGAGCCTCTTGCCCCATAACTCGTCGTAGAAAAAATGACCCACACTGGTGGAGCAAAGACTTAAGTGACCTTAGAAAGGCCACAAGAAAAGTCTTTAACCAATGCCATCAGCAAAAACTATGACAACCCTATAAAGATTGCCTTAAAAAGTACAAAAAAGCTATGAGGAATGCTAAAAATCAATCCTGGGAAATTTTCTGTGAATCTATAGATAACATTAAGCATTCGGCCAAGCTAGGCAGAATCCTCTCTAAAGAACACTCGTGTCCATCCTTTGTAAAGAAATCAGATGGGTCATGGAGAGAATCTACGCACGAAGCGCTAGAACTTTTAATCAATACTCACTTTCCTGGATGTGAGGACACAGGAAGCTCACATATTGGTACTTACCGTACTGAGAGTCCTCCGCCAGATATTCTTAGCTCAATAATTACTGAAGACAGAATTCTTTGGTCATTAAACAGCTTTTCGGCATATAAATCACCCGGGCCAGACGGCACACACTGGCGACATTTCTCAAAAGTGGTTGCGAAAATCAATTTTGGTGTGGTGGAAATGTGCACATCTAATGATGCAGTTCGATAAACAAATGATCAGTGCTTAAGGATGTAAAATTTTAATTCATTTGAAAAAATGGTTTTTTTTTTTTTTTCAAGATGTGGTTCTAATTTTTCTGCAACTTATGAAAGAAAAGTTAATTTCTTTCTATTTATGCTATAAGCGGTTTTAGTACTATCAAGTAACACTAAAACTAAATGATTTTTTTTTTTTAATGTCTGAGGTTTCTGTATTTTTCTGAAACACTATTTTTACCCTTTTTCCCAACTTCGAATGGAGTTTCAAAAAATGTTCGCAAAAGATATCTTGCGGACTACTAAAACTAAATAAACTCAACAATTCTGAACACAATATAAAAATTCTAGCTGCGGAAAATTGCAGTTTTATGAGTTATAATGATTTTCATCAGGAAACCTATGACATTTTTCATGCTCGTATTGCAGTAAAACTTGCATTGCGCGTGTTCTACCATTTTGATGATAAAGTTCATAATAATTGAACGCATTGAAATTTTTGGATTATTATTTTTATTGTAAACACATAAATAATACAGCTACAAACATATTAAACAATTTTTTTCCTGCTATGCTAATGTGAATTAATAGCGTGGCACGATTAAATTTCTGAAGTTCAATTTTCGTATACTCGTAAGGCAGTAAGTGAAGATATTCTAAGAAGCAGGTTAAAAATAAACGTCAGAGAGTTTTTTTCGAGGCATGTTATTAATACTGACTGTTTATTCACAGGTAAAAAATTCGAGACCTAAAGAATGCGTATCAGGTAGTTCTTATTAGGCTTTCTTTAACAGGTAAAAAATGTAAGTAATTAGCCTATGAAAGGTAGTTTAAAAATTTATGTTTAGGGTTAAAAATATTATGCTGCCTTTAACTTATTTTAAGGAAAAGGATAGTATAAATAGTAATGTTCTACAAGTTTTTGTATCAGTTCTTCAAAAAGCTGAAAACAGAGCGTTTAACTTTGTGATTTAAAAATGTCTATTCCAAATCGTATCATATATGAAATATTCAAAAGTTCATCTACTGAACTAGATTTCAGAGTAGCATTACAAAAATATCTTGACGTCACTGATGAAAAACCTGAATGCAAATCCCCTAAAATATACCGCTGAAGAAGCTTTGGCTTTATTCTTGGACTTGGGATTTTCGAAGGAAAAGTACAAACTTCTCAGAAGCTCTTTGATACGATACAACGTAAATATATTTCCAGAATATAAGAACATCACAGCAGCAAAGAAAGCAACAGTTCCAGAAAATTGCGAAACAACGGAAGTTTCAGCTAAAGTGAAATATAATGATATGATGGATCATACTGCTCAACGCTTAATAGAATGTATGGATCAACAAGAGCAAAGTAAACTTCCAAAAAATCTGACTTTGTTGAGTAAGTGGGGCTGCGATGGATCATCTGGACAGAGTGCGTACAAGCAAATAATCGTCTCACCAAATGAAAACAAAATTTCCGATGCAAATATGTTTATGGCTTCAGTTGTTCCACTGAGATTGCAGAGCGAAACTGGCGAACACTGGAAAAATCCCCGACCTTCATCAGTTCATTTTTGTCCACCCATAATGTTTCAGTATGCGAAGGAATCTTCAAAACTGATTGAAAGCACAGTTAACAATATAAAAGAACAAATTTCTACTATTCAACCAACCCACTACAAAATTAACGACGAAGATGCTATCATCATAGAACACAAATTTTTCCTTACTATGGTTGACGGGAAAGTGCTGAACGAATTGACTAACACAAAGAATACAAAAAGCTGTCCAATTTGTAAAAGGTCACAAACCAAATTTCAAAGCACCGACGAAAATATTGAAGATGAGGAAAATTACGAATACGGAATATCTCCATTACATGCAAGAATAAGATGTATGGAACTTATCCTTAATCTTGCGTACACTCTTCCACGAATTGGCGAAAGTTTTGATGAGAACATTGCAAAGAAGGACAAAGAAGCTGCGAGGAAAAAGAAAATTCAAGAAGAATTCCGCAACAAACTTGGAATTAGAGTTCACCAACCGCTACAAGGGTTTGGAAATACGAATAATGGAAATACAGCTAGAACATTATTCGATAGAAATGAGATAACTGCAGAGATAACGGGTGTTGATGAAGAGATCATCAAAAGGTTGCAAGTCATCCTCAATGTCTTGAACTGCAGGGAAAGCGTGAACGCGGAAAAATATGGAATATATGCAACAGAAACATCTGATTTGATCCATAACAAATATCCTGAAAAAATGTTCACACCTACACTGCATAAAGTCCTGACGCACGGTAGATACATCATAGAATACCAGTTGTTACCAATTGGAGAACTGTCCGAAGAAGCACAAGAAACCAAAAATAAAGACTATAAAAAATACAGGTACATGAATACCTGCAAGATTTCCCGAAAACAGCAAAACGAAGATCTCTTCAATATATTGGCTGCATCATCAGACCCCAAGATTTCATCATTGAGGCATGTCCGAACTCAAAAAGAATTGAAAAAAATATATTCCCCGGAAATGTTAGATTTATTACATAATGTAAATATCGATGAATGTTTCCAAAAAAATTTAGGTAAAGTTTATGAATTGTACTTTTCAATAAAACTGCATGTTATAATAAACTTTTTTTCCGAACATTTTTGTGATTTATTATTTAAAATTTTTTTTTTCAGTGCAATAGTTCCAATAGTTCCAGACTTTAAAAGAGGAAATGGACTTCAAATTTTAATTTAATTTCACCAGCTATAATTTATGTTTTTACTAGCTTTTACCCGCGACGTTGTCTGCGTAGTATTTGTACTTCCAATAGTCTATTTTTGGAAGCTAATGCTTCCTTATCGGACGTTTTGAGAGGCAGAGTCTGAACAGCGAAAACATGCAACGAAAAAGTGTAACGGATGTTTGCAACGAAAATGCGTCACACATATAAAAATAGAGACGTACTGTATACAAAGTACAGTATACAGTATATATGTATGTATACATATATATATGTTTATAAACATTGCGCGCACCAGCTCATGCTCTCTCTCTCTCTCTCTCTCTCTCTCACTTATTATATTAGCTTATAATAAGCATTAGCTTCCAATATCATCGGCCACTCCCCGAGTGCCACCTGCCGTTTTTTTTTTCTCCAAACTTGCATCAATCTTCATAATATTAAATAATTAAAAAAATTTGAGTGAAAAGGTAATATTCACAAACGAACTTATCAAAATGTGAGGTATGAGACGCATTTATTTTACACTTTGTTTTTCATCAATTAAAAAATCGTTAACGAATTGTTTTAAATTTTTATTTGTTTTTATTTATGGGTAGTTTAAAATATAAACATAATACAAACCCAAAAACTATTAACAAATATTTATTTCTTATAAAATATTTTAATTTTCCTTAAGACCCTTGATTAAGATACGTATAGTTGTTTCGTTGAGGGTACCGTACGGTTTTCTCCACTTATGTCCGAAATCTTTTTAATTTTTTGTAGTATGTATTGATACCTTAGAGCGCTATAGTCCTTTTTCCTCTTTTTGCAACTTCTTTACCGAATGCAAAACTGTGGGACTTCAAAATACCACTAAGACATCAAAATAATCGAGAATTAAAAATAATAGTATATCCAATACTTAATTTTTTGATAAGCGCAAATTTGCTATCTCTACTTTTTCCTACGTTTGGGCTATTTTTTTATACCACTCTTCACCTCAAGTTTTGACCAAATGTTCTTAATTACTGATCCACATCATATCTTATTATTACTACTATAGCTCAAAGGTTTCCCTAAACAGAACATTAAACGTGTTCTACTTGTATGGGAGGTGCCACACTCACTTGTGATATTTTACCAAATTTTATGGTGGAGATACCTTACTTTAAGTGAACACTCTTTATTAATTTCAGAAAAAATTACCTTATTAGTTCTTTTAACATATCTTACATATATATAAGTTTTTTTGTAATGTCACGCCATTTTTCAAGTTAACGAACATAACTACATACCACATAAGAATCCTAGCTATCAGAAAAAGCCATTTTAGAGTAATATTGAATAAAATATTTCTATTTGTCAAGAAAGTGGGCGTGGAACTTCTCCAACCTCTAACAGTTTTGGTTCATTGCAAGGTATGGACAGTCACCACCCCTCAACCAAATTTTATGAAAATTACTTGTAAAGTTTGCCCAAATTTCACCAGATAAATTTTAAAATGTCCGCACAATTTTAAAAAACAAACCTCTAACTAATAAGAGACTATGGAAAATACGTTTAAAGTAAAAAATTAATATACTAATGGCAAAATTATTACTTAAATCGTTATATTAAAATAGCGACCAATTCTAAATAACCAGTGTTTGAAATCTTCTTTTTTTCATTCCCCAAAAATTTAAAAAATGGAAATAGGACTATAGTGCTTAAAGGTATCGATATACTATTTCGATGGTCAGATACCTCTCCATAAGTCAAAGCTCTGGGCAGTTAATTGATTCGAACTTTTTTGAACAAATGTGCTTCGGTACCACTCCATGGTGGCTTTAGAATAGTCAGAGGTTACTAAAACAGGCAGACAAAATAGCAAAAGACGTTTTTTAAGACACACGCCACTATCAATTTTCGAAATTTTTACACCCTGTGTTACAAAAAAAAAAAAACTGCTTCCCAGTCCACATGTGCTTATAGCTTACCAAACCATACCTACTATACTTGGGAAATTCTGTGATTTCTTTTCTCTAAATTTGTTCTGTACCTCCCTGTTTTTCGTGCAGGTATAAAATTTATGTCCCGGTAGCTGATTGAAATCTGCCTTAATCTGTGTTTAATCATCTATTACGTAACAGTCATATTTAGTCCGGAAACCATCAAATAACTTTCGGGCCCGCCTGTAGGTCTTCATCTTATTTTACTCTTTTAATCTTTGCATAGTAGATTTTTAAGTTCCTGCCATTGCAGCAATATCTCGTATACTGAAGTGTCGGAGTTTTGCTTAAAGAGTTACTTCACCTTTTTGGCTTGACCTTGTTCGATGGTCTCGGAAGTTCTTTGAGTTGCGTCGCGTGCCCTAACAGCAATAGATGGTCTTGCTCTTATGCCATTGCTTCTATAACAATGTTAAAATGTTATTCACTAATGTAGCTCATATATTTTTGGAACGAAAAAAGAAAGAAAGAAGAAGCGCATCTTCTTCATTTCCCAACGGAGGGGAAAAGGAAGCGCATCACCTTCTTTTTCTGGTGGAAAGGAAGCGCATCTTGTTCATACACTTGAGATGCGCATTAAAAGCGGACATGCCTATACAAAATGGAAGGGAGCATTCAGCACGAAAGATGCGCTTGTTTGCATTCAAAGATGCTTTAGCGCAGCTTGCCCTGCTGTTAAAACAGAAACACACATAAGTTTTTGTTAATTTGTTTTTCAAATTTTATTTATTTTTTTAAATGTAAACAACATCGAAATCTACGCCATCTATGTGAATTGAGAATATACGTATTCGAGAAATTATTGATTTGCCATACAAACTTCCACCTCTCTTATCAGCCCTTTTAAGGAACATTTTAGAGTTAGAAACTATCCTATGTCCATCCTAGGGTCTCTTATTATCTCAATACCAAATTTTATCGAAATTGGATAGCCAGTTTAGGCGTGAAAAGGTAACAAACAAACAGAGTTACTTTCGCATTTATAATATTAGTATATAGATAAGTTTTTGTTTAAAAAAAAAGCGATATGGAATGCTTAGTTTTTATGGTTTTTACACTCATACCTTCAAAAATTAATTCCTTAGCGTGCTGTGTGAAATGTAAGAGCTGTTATATTTTTCAGTATACAGAAAAAAATATTAACATGCCTCAATTCGTTCGGAAGTTCTAAAGTTTTTCGGTGTTTTGCGATAATTTTTTTTTTCAGTGTAGAAAAAAATTTTGGACCTTAAAATTTTTTATTTAATATGGACTCTTGCGCAGCAACCATAAGTTGATCATATTTAATATTTTTAATATTTTTTTTCTCGAAAAAGGCTCATATGGAAAACTTCGAATGCATAATTTGTACACATATCAGAAAGTCTGACTTTGACCATGAATTCCATAACATCCTTAAGTTATATCATAATCAAATTTTGTACAGTAAGATCTGTATTATTTTTCTGTCCATAGCAAAACAAATTATAGAGATATCTCAATTCGTTCAGAAGTTATGATTTTCGCATCGAGAAATGCCAGATGTCGCCACTGTTCGGCATGACACCAATTATGATGCAAAAACTACAAAAAGTAGTGAGCCCATGGCTCGAAAAAATTTTTGTAGCAAGCATTACTTTAAACCACATTCCCTCAAGTTGGAGGAAAGATAGGGTTATCTTTATCCCAAAGGTAGGCAGAAGTGGTCATGAATCAGTAAAGGATTTTAGGCCAGTTTGTCGTCCTTTGTCCTTAAGACACTAGAAAGAGTTCTAGATATTCATATGAAGGGGTCATTAGTAAAACCCTCTACTTTTACCACACAGCATGCATACCTCAAGAGAAGATCTACTGAAACTGCTCTTCACGAGGTAATATGCACGATTGAGAGATCTCTTCACTTTAAACAATTCACACTTGCGTCCTTTCTAGACATTGAAGGCGCTTTTAACAACGTTCGCACTGATGCTATCAAGAATGCCCTCATAGGGCTAGGAGTAGAGCACTGCTTCATCACCTGGATAACATCAATGCTTGAATCTAGGATCATTCAAGCAAGTATGGGCGGTAGTCACACATCCAAATCAGTAAAAAGGAGTACACCTCAGGGCGGTGTACTGCTTTGGCTCATAGTTTTCAACACTGTGCTACAACAGCTTAATAAAAATGGTGTGAAGGTAGTTGCGTATGCGGATGATGTAGTGCTGATGGTATCAGGTCCGTTTCTTGACGTGATCAGTAACATGATGGAAAGAGCTCTGGCTGAGCTATGTTCATGGACCACAGAATGTGGTCTTAGGGTTAACCCAGCCAAAACTGACCTTATGCTCTTCACTACAAAAACCAAAATACCTAACTTTAACCTTGCTCGATTGAAAGGACAACCTCTACCACTTTAAAATTCGGCCAAATATCTTGGAGTCTTTCTTGATCCGAAGCTAAATTGGAAATATAACATAGAATAAAGATGCAAGAAAGCCTGTATAGCCTTTTACGCATGTAAAAAAACCTTCAGCAAAAAATGGGGACTTCAACCAAGAATTGTACTATGGATGTGTATAAAGCCGTAGTGCGTCCAATCTTCACATACGGCTCTTTAGTTTGGTGGCCAGCCACTAATAAGGGGTAAAATCAAACAAAACTGGAGAGAGTACAGAGGACTGCATGTGTTGGTGTAACGGGAGCACTGAGATCATGCCCAACCGCAGCTCTCAGCGTTCTTCTGCATCTGCTCCCTCCAACCTCATTTATTAAAGCCACTGCCTCATGTAGTGCGATTAGGCTCAGAGAACCCGGCTGTTGGATGCATAAGACGTATGGTCACAGCTCCATCCTTGATACACTACCAGTTGAACTTTCTAACTCCCACACAGATTACATCTGCCCCATATTAAATTTCGAGAAAAACTTTGATGTGTGGTTTTCAGAAAGAAACCTATGGGAAGACAGTACGCCTAGCCTAAATTTCGCAACCACCATGGACTGTGGCGTAGGTGAGAGTGTATTTTCAAAAGACCTCAATAGATCTCAATCTTTTAGCTTACCTAATTCAGCTAGCGTATTTTAGGCGGAAGTTTACGCCATTCTCAATGCCTGCAGGCTAGTAAAGACCACTAACCTCAACCTTAGACAAGTGGCGACAGTCAGTTCTGACAGTCAGGCCGCTATCAAGGCGCTGAACTCAGTAACAATAAAATCAAAACTGGTTGAGGAATGCAGAAAAAATTTAATCGAACTAGGACGTCAATCCGAACTTACTCTCGTTAGGGTTCCAGGTCATAGGAACATTGAAGGTAACTAAAAGGCTGATGAACTAGCTAGACTTGTCTCCTCTCTAAGAGGTACACATTCTGAGTGTGTATACACTCCGATAGGTCTGGTGAAGAAGGGGATTTTCTCTCATTTCCTAACCGCGGCGAATATTAGATGGAAAGCTCTAGAAACATACAGAATTTCCAGAGCAATCTGGCCTTCATTTAACAAATCAAAGACATCAGACCTGCTATCCGGAAATCGTACTGATATTGCAAGAATCGCTACAGTCTGCACTGGGCACTGGGTCATCGGCAAGTATGCCGAAAGGCTGGGTATCCCCTTTAATTCTTTCTGTCGAAGCTGCATGGATGGCAACGAGAAGGAATCTCTCGAACACTTTCTCTGCAACTGCCCTGCTCTAGCTAGAGTCAGGCTTAAATCTCTAGGAAAACCCTTTTTCAACGATTTGAGTGAACTCGCCGATATTGAAATCGGCCCCCTGCTCAACTACATCAATAGAACAAAATGGATATAAATATCCTTTACAGTTTCCATTAATGGATATCTAATCCAGACCCTGACAACCCCTCCTACCAGCCAGCCCGATCATTTATGTGGTATTAAAACGGCACTAACAGTGCTACTTAGGCTTAGCATCGTTTTACTAAGCCACCACTCTAATCTAATCTAATAGGTGTATACAGTTGTATACAAAGTTGGATTTTGTAATGACAAATGGTTTAAACTTTGTAAGCGTAATGTTAAAACCCCTGTATAAATACCAAAAATTTGCTTTTCAAACCTTCCGAAAATGGAGTTCCTAGTTTTTCTAAATTATAATGCACTGCGGAAATTATGCTTCATTTTATGTGCGCTAAAAAAAACACTACTGTTTTTTATTACTGGGTGAGGTGTGCTACGTCTTCATGTCCAATGTAATCAATATTTTGCTTAGAGTTCGCTAGCCTTAGAAGACTAACACACGGGTTTACTAAATTTCATAAAACTATCTTGTATCGTTTGCCCATATTTAAGGTTTTATTACGATCAACAATGTTCAGAATGAGTCGTGCGATATATTTATTTTTGCGTCTTGAGATAAAGGCATGTATAAAAAAGATAACAGTTTGAACTTAAAATTAACCATATAAGTATATCTGTGGCAACAAACCAGAGTAGTTAAAGTCGACATAAGTGAAAATTGAGTTTTCATGCTATAATTATTCCGGTTTTCAAAAGGCTTATTTCTGTTCAACCTTTTCTCAAAAATATCGTGTTTAAGCAAAGTTATAATGCTCTACTTTATAGCTTAAGTTTTTTCAAATAGTGACACATTTGCCAAAAAATCTTAAGTCAAGTAAGTTTCTGGTCATTTGTTTCAATGTTCTATAATTCTTTTAACATAAAAACTTAAACCTGCATAAGCTAAAAATATTTCAATAAATTTTATATTAACTCTTCATAAAACAAAAGCTTATGTTTAAATAAGCTTTTATGTAAAAGATCTATTTATAAAAGTTGTTCCCTTAAATAAACATAAATCCTTATGCTGAAATTAAAACAGTTGAATAGAAAAATTTTTGAAATCTCATGTCTACTTGAGATGTTTTAACAAAATGACGTTAAGGCATAACGGTATCTTATAAACACATAAGTTGCGTTGTTTGAATGCAAAAAGGGGATTTTTTCGCTCATAGGTTGCTTGGTTTTTCAGTTGTTGGTGAATTTTTGTGCAAGATTAATCGCTTGAATAGTAAAATGGAAAGTGAAATTGATTTAAATAGCGATGATTCGCATATGGATCTTAATATTAATTTAAATCAGCATTGGGTAAATACTAGAGGAGAGACTCTTGAAGAAATCGTGAGCATAATAATATTATTTAAATTGTGGCAGAAATACAAAGTTACAGCTTTAGGAAAATGTTTCAACAGCAGCCAGTGAAAATGGAGCTCCTGTTGTGGTGTGTGCAAATGACAAAAAGTGTCGTCAGAAACTACGAAACAATGGCAAACTTTACACTCTTCGGCTGGAAAAATTGTTCCAGAACGAAGCGTCCGCAGCTTGGAACCTTGCAGAAAAAAATGCCGGGAAAAAATTTCATTAACCGACTAACACATAATACACAATCAGTACAGGCAACTGGGTGCTTACAATCTGCGCCAATCTTTTCTTGCTGGATTGATTGAAATTGAGGAAACGAAATGTGTTCGCAAAATTAAAAGTGCAACTAATCCCAGGCGAAGGGAGCTATCATACAAATATTTCTGAGAAGTGAATGGGAAACGAATATCAGTGAGCCAAAAATGTTTCTGGTTCACTTTATGTGAATTTAATTTTTTTTAAAACTTTTTCCCTCTCGAATACTTCGATATTCTTCGTTTTGATTGTAAAACCTTCGGGTGACCTTCAAGAACCTTCGGGTGCCAGAGAAAAATATCAGTTAAGGATTGTTAGTAGTGTGCCACAGATGTTTTCTCTCTAGTATATCCAGATATTCTTCGTTTTGACTATGAAGCCTTCGGGTGATCTTCGGAAACCTTCGTGTATAGCCTAAGCTATGCAATTTAATATAAGGATGATTTGGTGTAAATTTCAGGTGAATCGATTAAGCAGTCCTGAGAAAATGCAATTTAACAAATTTTTGTATGAGGGCCACCCTTAATATGCACCCTGACAAATTTTTTTATTTTTTTCTTAGAAATCTTCGCGGGTATGTTCAACCAATTCCAAATGTTTCAACGCAATCGGATGAACGGTCTCTGAGAAAATGCGATTTAAAACAAATTTTTGTATGAGGGCCACCCTTAATATGCACCCTAACGGAATAAATAGTATCCTATGTCCGTTTCCTGGCTCTAAGCTACCTTCTCACCAATTTTCAGCCATATCGGTAAAGCCGTTCTTGAGTTATAAATAGTGTAACTAACACGACTTTCTTTTATATACATAGATTCATTTTTTTTATATTTTATACATCAAAAATCATTTATGAATAATTTATCGGCAAACTAAAGCTGAATCCATAAATTTTTTTTCATATTTTTATCGAAAATTCTCGATTCTCAAAATCTCAGTTCACGAACTTCGACATCAAATATTTCAGTATTTTTTTTTATAAAACTGAACTTTATTCAAGTAAATAATTTAAATTTTTTAGATTTTTTATATGTAATACAATTGAATTTAGACTGATTTAATTTGAAAAACAAACTGATTTTGAAAATTGCTATATAATAATGTATTTAAATAGAAATAAACAGTTCTTCTCATCGAATAATGCGCCGGTGAAGCGGATAACTTTACTGTACGCAATGTTTCCTTTCTAAATTTTGCACATACCCAAGGCTGCAAAAGCAAAAAAAAAAAAACAAAAGTGCTATTGGCTTTTTAAAAAAAAAGTACTATTGGAGAAGTGCGAATATCATGCCTGGTCAACATAAAAGTTGAAGAAAATTATTTCAAAGTAGAAGAAGTGATGTACGTAAAAGATTTGAGAGCAAATTTGATGTCAGTGTCGAAGTTAATTGACAGAGGTTTTGAAATAATATTTCGCAAAAACGATGCAATTTTAACAAAAGCTAGTGAAAATATAATGATAAGGGCGAAACGTATTGGAAATTTATTTTATTTAATGAGCGAAATGAATAGTGCAAATTTTGCTGAAACTGAAGGTGATTTAGATGTTTGGCACAGAAAAATGGGACACCTAAGCGAACGAGATTTAAAATATATGGCAAATGCTGGGTTAGCATACGGCATAAATATTAAAACAAACCAAAATTTGTCTCCGTGTGAAATTTGTTTAACTGAGAAACAAACAGATGAAAGATTTTCATCCACGGATGAACAGCGAACCGTCGATTTGTTGGAGATTGTTCATAGCGACGTTTGTGGCCCCATGCGGGTGCCTTCACATGCTGGCTCCAAATATTTTATTACATTTGTTGATAATCATTCTCGTTATTGCGAAGTTAGTTTTCTCAAAAAGAAATCTGAAGTCTGATGCATTCAAAAAATATAAAGCTGCATCAGAAAACTTTACAGGTAAGAAAATTAAATTTCTGCAAACGGATAATGGTCTGGAATACCGTAATGGAGAATTTGACAAATATTTGGAAGAGTGCGGCATTCGAAGAAGATTAAGTGCACCGCACACGCCACAGCAGAATGGTGTCAGCGAGAGGATAAATATAACCTTTCAAGAAATGGCGAGGTGCATGCTGAAGCAAGCAAACGTACCAATGACGTTTTGGGCTGAGGCCATAAATACGGCCTGCTACATAAGAAATAGATGCCCGACGAAACCTTTAAAAGGCGATCTACCAATAAAGATGTGGTCAGAGAAAATTCCAAATCTGATGTATATGAAGGCGTTTGGCACAAAAGCGTTTGTGCTAATCAAAGGACAGAACCAAAGTAAGTTTGAATCGAGATCTGAAGAAGGTATACTGGTTGGATTTTCAACTGAATCGAAAGCTTATCGTATGTGGTCACCTACAAAGAAGCGTGTTGTCATAAGTCGTGACGTAAAATTTTTGAACGAAATGTTCTACAAGAGGAATATCAACATACAAGCTGATCCAATCGATGCAGTTGATGGTGAGTACAACATACTTAAATCAAATGGTATCAATGATTGCAACGCAGATGAAGAAATTGTTCCTAAGACGAAAGACGAGAGGGCAAATACAAAAACTATCAAAAGTACGAAAGCACATGAGAGGAGCTATACTTTAAGAAATCGTCATATTACAAAAACTAGTGGAGAGGATCAGTCAGAAATAGTGCAGCAACAAAATACTGAAGATATCAGCGAAGAAAGCCCTGAAAATTACGAAAGTGAGTATGAAGAATGCGAATACGCAAACTTAGCTACGATGAATGATCCACAGAACACCGAAGAGGCGAAAATGACTGATGAATGGCCACGCTGGAAGACAGCCATAGAAGACGAATATTTAGCACTACTTAAAAATAATACCTGGGACATCGTGGAGCGGCCATCTGACAGAAAAGTTATTGGTAACCGATTTGTTTTTCGCACAAAGGACGATGGCAGAAAGAAGGCGCGTTTAGTTGCCAAAGGATGCTCACAACGTCCAGGGGTGGATTTCAATAACACATATAAACCAGTAGCAAGACTATCCACTATTCGCTTACTAGCAGCAATAGCCGCTGAGAAGGATTTAGAAATACACCAAATGGATGTTGTTACAGCCTATTTGAATGGTGAACTGGAAAATAACGTGTATATTAAGGTGCAGCACTTTTTCGAAATAATCGGAAAATTATAGGTTGCATCAAAGATTATCTTAGGAGCAGGCCTTATTACAAAGACTGCATACTTAGTTTTGGTCAAAACCCCCGAAAAGATGGCCCGCCCGGGGCTTGAATGAAGGTCTAAACGACAAAAATCATTGTTTTTTCGCAGTTTTTTTATTTTATCTCAAAACCCACGAAAATATTGGTAGTAATTCTTCCTAAATCTTTGAAAGGAATTAATTTTCTACATTTCCTGTTTTTTTCTCATTGCTCTACAGTGAAGTTTGTCCTATGGAAGTCCCGGAAGAAGTAAAAATTTTTTGATTCAAAAAACGGTTTTTTTTCTATAACTCAAGATACAAGGGACACACAAAAACTCTAGAGCTCAATAAATGTAGGAAATTTGCTTTCCTATAGTTTTGCTTTGAAATCTTGATTCCAAAAGTAAACGGTTTTCCGCTAAAGGCCGAAATTTGTTAAAAATAATTGTGTATCATGAAAAAGCGACCTTTTATTGTTTGGTTTTAAAATATACCCAAAAATTTGATTAGAAACTAATGAAAAAACTAAAAGCTTCCAAACATTGTCTTTAGATTGGAAATCGGATTGAAATTGCGCGAGGTATGATAATTCTTACATACTTGGTATTTTTTGTAAAGTTCTAATTTTGGGTATTTTTGTTTCACAGTGTGTTTTGCATCTACAACTTAAGATTTTTTTATGATTATTACTTTACGTTAAAGGACGATAAACAGCGCAACTTTCAGGACCAAGAATATCAAAATCGGTCTGTAGTTTCCTTGCGAATTTTAGCCTGAGAGTTTGGATTTTTTTCCATTTTTGTCAAATACGGCTTTTTTTGAGTATGAGTGACTGTATACCCTAAATACCGTAAAAAATGTGTACTATTATATCCCAAGAACTGTAGGAAATGTAAACTGCTATATTTTGCTCCTGATAGTCATCTTTCCACAGCTAATAGTTTGTGCCCTAGAGGCCGATTTTTGTGATAAAAAAAATTTAATTTTTAGAAATTTTTATTTCAAGGCGACCTTTTGATGTTTTTGCTTGCAAATTTTCCAAAAATTTTAAAAGGACACTTAAGAAAAAGTTAAAAGCTTTCAAACGTAGTCTTTAAAAAAGAAATCGGTTGGAATTAACGCAAGATATAAAAGTTATAAGAGAGAGACATAAGAGTATTTTTTTATTGTGCAGATATGATTTTTGGTTATTTTTTTGTATCACAGAGTATACAAAAACTGTCATATCTCGCGTAAATTTCAACCGATTTCTATTCTAAGGACTACCTTTGAAAGCTTTTAACCTTATCTTAAATTCTTTACAAAAATTTTGGGAAAATTTGCAAGCAAAAACATCAAAAGGTCGCTTCGAAATAAAAATTTCTAAAAATTCGATTTTTTTTATCACAAAAATCGGCCTCTAGGGCACAAACTGTTAGCTGTGGAAAGATGACTATCAGAACCAAAATATAGCAAATATATTTCTTACAGTTTTTGGGATATAATAGTACACATTTTTTACGTTATTTAGGGTATACAGTCGCTCATACTCAAAAAAAGCCGTATTTGACAAAAATGGAAAAAAATCAAAACTCTCAGGCTAAAATTCGCAAGGAAACTACAAACCGATTTTGATATTCTTGGTCCTGAAAGTTGCGCTGTTTATCGTCCTTTAACGCAAAGTAATAATCATAAAAAAATCTTAAGTTGCGGATGCAAAACACACTGTGAAACAAAAATACCCAAAATTAGAACTTTACAAAAAATACCAAGTATGTAAGAATTATATATCTCGCGCAATTTCAATTCGATTTCCATTCTAAAGACAATGTTTAGAAGCTTTTAGTTTTTTCATTAGTTTCTAATCAAATTTTTGGGTATATTTTAAAACCAAACAATAAAATGTCGCTTTTTCATGATACACAATTATTTTTAACAAATTTCGGCCCCTAGCGGAAAACCGTTTACTTTTGGAATCAAGATTTCAAAGCAAAACTATAGGAAAGCAGATTTCCTACATTTATTGAGCTCTAAAGTTTTTGTGTGTCTCTTGTATCTTGAGTTATAGGAAAAAAACAGTTTTTTGAATCAAAAATTTGTAACTTCTTCCAGGACTTCCATAGGGCAAACTTCACTGTAGAGCAATGGGAAAAAAAACAAAAAATGTAGAAAATTAATCCCTTTCAAAGATTTAGGAAGAATTACTACCAATAGTTTCGTGGTTTTTGAGATAAAATAAAAAAACTGCGAAAAAACAATGATTTTTGTTGTTTATACCTTCATTTAAGCCCCGGGCGGGCCATCTTTTCGGGGGTTTTGACCAAAACTAAGTATGCAGTTATTGTTTTAAGATCTTAATCTATGATAATTTTTGATGCACTAATTTATTTAAATTTTGCTGCACCTTAGTGTATGTATATGGAAGTCCTTTCACAGATGAATGCAGTGCTAGAAAATTTAGGTAAGCGAAAAATGTCTGAATGCAATATCGTACATAAAACCGTAATGCAATGGCAAGATGGGTTGAAAGATATAAAAGATCCAGTATGCAAATTGGTTAAGTCGTTGTATGGTCTACGTCAATCAGGTTTAAAATGGCATGAGATCCATGTTTGTTTGTGAGCATAAAAGGAGAAAGTTTATTGCTAATTACGATCTACGTTGACGATTTACTTATAGTATCAAACGACGGTAATTGGATTCAACAGATTAAGAAGTCATTATCAAATTCTTTCGAAATGTAAGATATGGGCCCTGTTAACACGTGTTTGGGCATACAATTTGAACAAAATCTTCAAAGTCATCAAGTATTTCTAAGCCAGAAATCTTACGCCGAGTCTGTTATATGGAAAATTGTAAGCCGTGCATGACACCTATGGAAGTTAACTGCAAACTTGAAAAACATGATACCCGTGATGAAAATGAAATGAGGAAATATCCCTATCAGTCTCATAGGAGCATTAATGTACCAAGCGGTCACTACAAGACCGGACATTGCATTCACAGTAAATTTTTTATCTCAATTTAACTCAAACTACAGGTTTGATCATTGGAGTGCTGCAAAAAGAGTCCTGCGTTACTTAAAACATACCAGTAACTACGGCTTAATGTATCAGAGAGACAACAAGGAGATATATGGTGTGGTCGATGCTGATTGGGCAGCAAATTTAACTGACAGAAGATCTTATTCTGGATTTGCGTTTATATTAGCTGGAAGCGCCATAAATTGGGAGGCGAACAGTGGCATTATCCAGCACCGAGTCTGAATTATCAGTAATGACTGAAGCGACGAGAGAAGCGATTTATCTGCGTGGTCTATTATGCGACGTTGGACATAACATCAAATGTATACAAATTTTTAATGACAGCCAAAGTGCTCAGCACTTGATTGATAGTTATGGTTTTCATTCGAGAGCTAAGCACATCGATGTCAGGCATCAATTTGTTCGTCAAAAGCAAGAAGAAGGTGAAATCATCTTACGTTACATGTCAATCGAAGAGATGCCAGCAGACGTTTTAACCAAAAGTCTAAGTTCAGTAAAACATTTTAAAAACATCCATGCTCTTGGAATGGTTGCCTCAATGTAGCTGCCTACTTCGAGGGGAGGTGTTGGAGAGTACGAAGTAGTACTCCACTACATACTGTACGAGTAATACTTTGCTTTATATAAATATTATTTTGTTTATTTATCATTGACTTATGAATTAATATTTTTCTCTGAATTTTATCTTTCTTCACTTGAATTCTAAAATTGGTTCAATTAAAACTACGATTTTCAATAGTTGCTTTAGTAGTTTTCTTTTTATAGCGTGTTATATTTTTGTGGGCGGTGCCACGCCCTTCAACGAGTTTTCCCAATATAACGGTATATCACATATTAATACTTGTTTTTAGGGGCAAAATCTGTTAAATTTTCATTAAAATTGTTGGAGTCGTTTTCGAGTAATATTGAATAAAAAAAGGGGGCGTGGTACTTCTTCGATACCGCCCACTTTTCGGTTATTACAAGGCATTGATAAGCAGTACCAACATAGCAAATTTCACTTAAATATCTTTTAACATTTGCGAGAAATAGCATTCAACGTATTTTTGCTTTTATGGGAGGTTCCACGCGCAACGGCGATATTAGGCTCCTCACAGTTAATTTCAGAATATTTGCTTTATTAGTTTTCTTTTTGTACAGTTTTATATTTTTGTGGGCGGTGTCACGCCCTTCAACGAGTTTTCCGTATCAGTATCCGTTCGCCAACTTTCATTCAAATACCTTGTATGGTTTGCAAGTTGTGACTAAATAAAATTTAAAGTTTAGGGCAGTGCCACGCCCCCTGGTGAGCATTTAAAAAGTTAAAACCTAGCTCATTCTTCATTGGTTGGCAATATCTAACACTATTCTAAGATTCATTAAAATCGCTGTGGCCGTTTTCGAGAAAAAATATTGGCACAGAAATAAGTATGTACAAACAAAAAAACATACAATTTTAGCTCGTATAAGAAGAGAATTTATTTTATATCAAATACATATAATCTAAAATAATACGACTCGACTTTTAGTCAACAAAAGTTGCGAATAACGGTATTACTTTAGGAAATGGACAGGGTGATCCACATTACCCGACACTTTTCTTTTTCAGCTATTTTTAGGTACTTTCAATTTACACTACGCGTCATTTGAATAAGGCCAGAAATTTTTTGTTTGATTTTTCCCAAGCTTAGCTCATGTTGACATTTGCGGCATTATTTCATCTTTGAGTTCGGCGAGTGTATCAGTTACGAATCGATCGATGCAAAAAAAAAAAAAATTAATTCGGGAAGTACGGTTAGGTATTTCTATACTCCATTGGAGTTATTTGCGAAATAATGCGCTTTTATTCGCGTCATTAGAATAAGGCCAGTCTTCTTTTTGTGCTATCGAGAGAAGTTCGAAACAAAAAAGTGAAAGTGTTCGAAGCAATTAATTAGTTTTTTTTTGAAAATTTATTGCAAATAGGTAAAGGAAAAGGCTTAAATGACGCCGAAAAGGCAAAAATCCTAGTTTACAAGGAGGTCGGGCACAGTAGCCGCATCATTGCCCAAAAAATCTGCAGAAGTAAGACATTGGTTAACAATTTCTTAAATAACATTAAAACCTTTGGAAAAAATATATGTAGGGCTACTACCGACCAAGACAGACGTTCCATATTGCGAGCTGCTAAAATAAAGGCTGATACTGAAGTCGCAGCTAGTGTTTCAACAGTAAAACGTGTGATAAAATTGTCCGAGCATCTCCAACGAAAAAAATTAAAAAAGAAACCGCCACTTAATGCGCAACGGAAAGAAAAACGTTTGCAATGTGCAAAGGAAACAATGACGTGGACAAACGAGTGAAGAAAAGTAGTTTTCTCTGACGAAAAAAAATTTAATTTGATGGACCTGACGGTTATTACCATTATTTTCATGACCTAAGGAAGGAAGAAGTTTTTTTGGCTAGACATCACAGCAGACAAGGTGGCGTAATGGTGTGGGGAGCTATTTCCTACTATGGAACAATTGACTTGGTTTTTGAAACATCGAAAATGACCGCAAACTCATACAAATCCATTTTGGAAAAGGCTTTCCCACAACTAAATAACATTTTTGGACTAATACCATGGACTAATACCATGGATTCATCAGCAAGCTCATTAACCCTTTAACTGTTTATGTCGAGTATACTCGTCAGAGCGAAATAGAATTTTTCGCATTATGTCGAGTAAACTCGTCGTGAAGATAAAAAAAATCGCATTCGTATTATTATTAAACGAATCAACTGTAATTTTTTTTCCCTGAAAAAGGGCAAATAAAGATCTTTTAAAAAATGTACATTTTAGAATATTCGTTAGTCTGGCAACCTTGTTTATTTTAATTCACAATAGCTTGTATTAAGCTGAAATAATAATTCTGGGGAAGTAACGTTACAAAACGCAACGTTTGATTTTTAATCATAATTGCCTACTTTTATAGGCAGAAACATTTTACTCTGTTTATGTCGAGTATACTCGTCTTCGCTGGAAAAAAATTAACCAGGCAAAAAAAGTTCTTCGAAACAAAATTAAACAGTTAAAGGGCCTATTGGTTCTTTCCTTTCCACTAAAAAAATAATAAAAAGAGATAAGAGCACCATTTTAATTTGTTATGTTGACATATACGACGATATTTCAGTAAAGCACACGCTTTAAATAAGAAAAGAGGGGTGCCACACCCTGACCTATTCGGGGCCCATACTCGACTTCGATAGCCACTTTGAAAAGCAATGAGCAAATTGTGTTGTGTGAACATTTTAGTTGTATTCGGTTTTGAATCACAAAATATAATAAATTTACTGCATAAACATAGATTGCACTCAGCTTTTCGATTAATTCACATCGATTTACCGCACTTGGAAAATTATTGAAAAAAACTTTTGTGTTGACTTTCACTTATTCATAAATAATTTTTTTCTCAGCATCAAGCAAATGCGTCTGTTTGCTCCAGTAAATGCACAAAAATTTCGTGCTGTCATAACACGCGTTTAACCCTTTCAAAACTTCTGACATTTAAGGTATTCCTTAAAACGTGTAAAAGCATCGAAAAACTCGTAAACTCATAAAACTGTCAAAGTTCGTATTGATTTTGACAACTACTTATTACGAGTTTGCGGGGTTCTCGAGGCTTTTACACGTTTTAAAGGATACTTTCATCATTTCAGTGTGGATTTTTATATTTTTTTTGCTGATGTTTAAAATTGCTTCCACCATACTAAAGTCTTTTCGTCTGCTGCAGGCAGGTACTTTTCTTGGGCTCCTCACTAGTTTATAAGGTTATTTTCCTCCCATTTCCGAATTAAGATATTTTTAAAGGTGTTGTTCACTTTGCAGAAGGGTTCTGGAAATATATTTATTATGCCCCTCTCTTGGCCAAAGTAAGGTTAAGTTAGGGTGGCAGCAATAATGGCACATATATACCGCAGGAGTCCATAGTGATCCCACAAACTCTATTATTAAAGTCTATTCATAAACTCTGGTCTTTTCAATTGGGTGTTTGTCTAAAATGAAGGATCCTGTCAGCACAGTAAATCTTTTCATGTCACAAAGGTTAAGTTTTGTTTTTTTAAGGAACTGAAAAATGGCTGACCAATGGATTTCAGTCTAGTTCTTGCCAATACGGGGCAGGACCTGCGTTTTCATTGCCTTCATAAGCCCCGTGTCTTGGTTTCCAAACTAGAGTCCCATAATTTCTCCTGGATAAGGCTTGAAGAAATTCAAATCACTTTCAAATGAGCCTTGAATAAATTTAAAACATTTAAGATTTCCGAGTCAGTTGACTGTCTGAGGAAATTCATATGCATATCGGAACCGGAAGTGCGCGTACATAGACAATTTCTATCGCATAACTCTATAACGAGGAACATTACTTGAAAAATGGAAGTTATTTCCAATATCTGGATTAGTTAACTCTTCGAAAATTGTAAGTATTTAAATTAGACACCAAATTTATGAACAAAAACACCTTCCAACCAATGCAGTTCTTCCCAACCAAATCAAATATTTTAGCACCTTTGGGTAAAATCTATGCCATATGGCATAACACGAAATAGAAAAAATCGTACAGCATTATTGAATCTTGTAAGAGGTCTAAATTTTTTTACACATGTTAAACCAATATTCAGCATCTTAATGACATACATAAAATTATCAATTAAAACTATTTGTTTAATAAAAACAATAAAAGTATGGAGTGATCTTTTTTTGCAAAAGACGTCATTGGATATTGTTGTTCATTCTTTTTAGTCATACAGCTCACGGTGCTCTTGAACAGTCGATAGGTTTTTTGAATATGTGGAGAAAATATGTGAATGAGGTTTCATTTGTATTAGTTTAGTGGTCTGAAAAATGCAAACCCCGAAATCATAGCTGATCATCCCCGCGAAATATCGCAAAAATACATATCCCATATAAAATAAAAAAAATTCAGAAAAAAAACGCAACAAACAAACATAAAAATAGTTATATTTAATGTATTTTGCAATGCTGAATCTGAATCCGGCCTTAAAATTGCTATATCTTATACGGATTTTGAGATATCTTAGCATAAACAAGGAAAAAAGACCGTTTTTGCTATATTTTGAAGCTATATAACTATAGTATAGAACATTTATACGCAGAATTCGATACATTATCTGAAAGATCCAATCTTTTTCTTTAAAACCGCATTTAAATTACGTCAATAGCTTAATTTTTCTCAAAAATATCGTAGACTGAAATAATGACCAAACACGATTTTTGCACTTTTTTAACTTTTTAGGTTAGGATATCTCCGAGAAAAATAAAGATATCGACATTGTTTGAATAAGGTTTAGAAGATTGATTAGAGCTTTCCATTTCTGCATCAGAATTTACGGATATACATCCTGTTATATAGCTCCAAAACACAGCAATAAAACATAGCATCCGCTTTTTTCCTTGTTTAGGCTAAGATATCTCAAAAACCGTACGAGATACAGCAATTCTAAGGCCGGGTTCGGATTCAGCATTGCAAAATACATTAAAAATAACTATTTTTATATTTGTTTGTTGGGTTTTTTTTTTCTGAATTTTTTTTATTTTATATGGGATATGTATTTCTGCGATATTTCGCGGGGATGATCAGCTACGATTTCGGGGTTTGCATTTTTCAGACCACTAAACTAATACAAATGAAACCCCGTTTACAGACTTTCTCCACATATTCAAAAAACCTATAGACTTTTCAAGAGCACCGTGAGCTTACTGCGTCCACCAATCAATATAATTATTTTTTTATCTTCTACTCAAAACATTTGAGAAAAATAATAAAAATTAAAAAGAATTAACTTTTAAGTTTTTATGACTTCAAACAGACCTTGAAAAGCGACTATGCTATATGGCATAGAATAACCGAAAGGGTAAACATTTGTCAGAACAGCCGCATTTGTTTTCTGTCAAAAGTTACGGGGGGGTGCCCACACCCGAACCCTGAACGCTGGCGGTACTCTTCCTCTACATGCTACCGCTGTGTATATTTGAAATAGAGTGGATTATAAAGTATCAGCAATAGGGTGGATTATCAAATTACATTAATTTGAGAAATGTGACAAATTTACATTACAATAGCATAATCTGACATATGTCAGATACATGTCAAAAAACCTGTACTTGAAAAGTGGGTGAGTAATGTGGTATACTTATACCATATATCCAACTCAACTGTACCACATTGGCCGATTTTTAGAAATTACAAAATTATTAAAATAAAATAGGAAACTCAGTGAATTTATGCAGTTAAACACTTACTTCGTAATTACCTTAATCGAATATAAATAAAACTTGCACAGAAAACAACTTTATCTTAACAAAATTAAATGCGAAAAAAAAGTCGACAACACGCGATTATATGTTTCGTTCAACCAGTGTTGCCAATAAAAAACTATCAAAATCCACAAAAATCGAGAAAAAATCCTCAATTTTAAGTGAAATTCCTCATATCTGAAAAAATATGGCGAAATATCAATCGTTCCATTTTAAAGATTTTCAAAAGACGGAGTTTAACTTGAAGTTGATGGAAAAAGTCATAAAATCTGCCATATCATATCCAGTTTATGGTTTATTGTTCAGTTACACATACATGAAATAATATTTACATTTCATGAATGATATCAAGAAAAATATAGCATAAGAATCAGGAAATTTTGGTGATTCCATAATGTTTTTGTTCAAAAATCTTACTTCAACTGCGCTCTGAAAGAAATTTGTGATTTAATAATGCGTGCTCAACTCCATTCAAGTATTGCAGGTTGTTATCAAGAAGTTCAAACTGCTTTTTAAAATCCAATGTATTTTAAAATCAACCTTAGTTGATAGATAATACAGGTTGTTATCAAGGTTGTTATCAAGAAGTTCAAACTGCTTCTTAAAATCCAATGTATTTTAAAATCAACCTTAGTTGATAGATAATACAGGTTTACAAAAATAACAAATGTCATGGCGTTTTGACCAGACTATGTGTTTCCTAGGGACTTTGACGTCCTGAATCCGAATCCCGGGTCCGTTTTTTTCCAGAACGTCTGAGAGAAATATTTCAAGGTCATATGTCGTTTAGTGATAAATTTGCTAAAATTCTGAAACTAATTTATGTGATCAAAAAGGGTTTTCCGGACCTAGTTTCGGAGATATAGCCATCGGAAGATCCGGATATATCTTCTATTAAAACCGCTATAAGTTGGGTACCCCTGGATGGATTTGTAAAATATTGGTATATTTTTAAATTATTAATAATAAATCGACCTTCAAATGTTGGCACTAAAAATTTTTGATGAGATTTTGTTTGTTAGCTTCTTGTGAGTAGGATAAGGTGAAGAAGTGAATCAAAACAACTCCTTCTTGCGAATAAACCGGCTTTAAGCCCCTTTTTTGCCTCTAAAAGTTTGAATAAAACATACAACTTTCAACTCGCAATAACTAAGCTCACAGTTGTTTATTTTCAGGTTAGTATATAGAGAAGTTTCCATGAAACATACATATATGTATTTTGAGTAAACATTTTAGAAAACCATTGCTTTGTTGATTGATAAATCAGCGCAAATATTATTTTCCGTCAGAATAATTTTTATGTTTTTCATATGAATTTCATAAATATACTTGCTATAATACACGATGTGGAGGAGCGCGGCTCTATGGAGATTTTCAATTTTTACATATTCTAAATGGGCCAGGGAATAAAAGGCCATACTCAAATCAAATTGTTAGTGAAGCTGCTGCTGCTGTATGTGGATCAGAAAGAAGAGATGGTCTCATCAAAACAAGGCTGGAATCACGAAGGACAATGACTGTTTTTAATACTAAAAAGGAGTTCAAATTTGTTTAAAATATATTAATATCATAATAAAAATCACAATTTGGACACGTTTAAGCTTTTTTATTGACTTTATCCCATACAAATAAACTCAACGTTATATTTTTTTTTTTTTCAAAACTTTAATGTCTTTGTGGCAGTACAAAACGTTAAAATATCAAAACGTACCATAAAACATTTTTTATTAAGAATATTATTGAGCATCTTTTCGCATGTGAGCCATTTCGAAAATCGCAAAAAACAAATTTCGCTCCACCCTATTACTTAATTCAAATTTTTAGTTTAGAAAACAATCAATTAAAGTTTTTAAAAATTATAAAAAAACTTTCAGGCTTGTCACCTGGTTCTTTTTTGTAAATTTTGCTTAAACCATATATGTATATAAATATATAAAAAAAATAATTTTATTCTTAAAATGCTTCGATAAATTTTTTAAAAACTTTTTAAACATATATATTAAGGGTTGCCACCTGGTTATTTTCTGAAATTTGGTTAAAATCATACTTTTTGTGACTTAATTTAAAGTTTTAGTTTAGGAAACGGTCAGATAACCTTTTTAAAAATTATACAAAAACTTTCAGGGCTGCTACCTGTTCTTTTTTTAAAAGTATAAGGCACCCCAAAAAATGATAATGTATGTTTTTATTATTGAGAAATGAATAAATGCTTATGATAAATACGATGCCGGGTTCATTTACCATTACGTAAATCAATAAGCAGCATGTTTTTAAGGTCATAAAACAAATGGTGACAGAAAACAAAAGGGTCGGTTTTTTCGGCTCTTTATTGGTCATGTTGTGACAACAAAAGGCGGCGGAACCTCGTTTTTGCCGCAACAATAGTATTAATATTTTAAGTTTATTTTTTCGTATTTTATATTTAACCCTCTCAGACACAATGTCCCTTATAAAGGACAAAAGAGTTTCTGATTTTAAAATTCATGGCTTGCTGGATGTTGGCATTTTTTTTTTTGTTTTCTATTGATGCTGTGCAAAACAACGGCATTTTACCGTTATAAAAAAATAAACATTACGTTGACATCATGATCATTGTCATTGTGACGATTTTAATGAAAGCTTGTTGTGTGTTCGAATAAGTCAAAACTTTGGCGGCTCTAGAAAGTGCTTTTTTGATAAATAAAATCAGTGAGTGTTAACAACATATGAAATAAGTGATTCAAGAAATAATATCAAAGTTTTTTTTATTTACGGTAGTCTTCAGACAAGATTTGATTTTTAAGGGACAATCGTACGGAGTGGTAGCCGTTTTGAGATTATATCACAAGAAATTTTTTTTGCAGATCTAAGGTAATGTTATTATTTGAAGTCGGTTTTAATGGTAATTATATGACAAATTTAATTTTGTTATAGTTTTGTATCATTTGTTGTAAAAAAATGTCAAAATGAAGGACATTAAATGAGGAAGAAATTTTAGAAGCCCTCGAAATTGCTTCCGATTTAGAAGATTTTGATGAGGATGAGGAGGGTATTGAAATAGCTGTAGAGAGTGTTCATTAGGCATGCGCTTATTTTACGATTTTCTGATTTTCGTTGATGCCGCCCCCTGAAATCCTTCTAATGGTCATAAAAACAAATACTGGCTGTGATCATCTCACTTTTTTCGAAATTTGCAGTTGGGTTCTCTGATTTTTATAAAAATTCACAGAGATGTTCTAAGTGCTTAGCATGGAGACCTCTCATTATTAGTTTAGCGAAAAAAATTTTTTTTTCCAAGTTATGGGCATGGAACTTCAGAGTGTCCAAGTGGTGTTTTTGCGAAAAATCGATGCAATTTTTTTTTCTAAGTCCCGCCATTTTGTCAAAAATAAATTTTTTTAATTTTTGTTTTCGGATTCTTGTAGCATTTTAAACGTTAATTTATTTTCCATTTTCAAATTTTGAAAATTTCGAAAATTTACAAAATGGCGGCTATTTTTTGAAAAATCTTAGAAGTTGATTATCTCAAAATAATATTCTTTTTATTTTTTTATTTTTTTTTTTACAAAAAGGTGAATGAAATACAAACATTTTGTAGAAGACTTGTTTTGCGCTAAATGGCTGCGAGAGCCACAGGAACATATTTTTTAAAAAGTCACGTGACAATTTTTTTAACTTTGTTTTGTGCTTTCATTTACACCCACTAGGTGGCCAAAAAAAAAAATTTCAAAGTACAAGGATATAACTTCCATTACTTAGAAAATAGAAGCTATACCAAAAAAACCAATATTTCTTATATGAATCATAAAAATTAGTATTGACGAAATGACGGCCATGTTTTGAAAAATCTTAAAAATCAATTTTCCAAAAAAAAAAAATTTTTTTTTTCTTAAAAGTTTTTTTAATGAAATCTTTTGAAAGGTTATGATGAACATTCGATTTTCAAAACACTTTAGTAAAAAAAAAAAATTAAAAAATTTTTTTTTGGAAAATTGATTTTAAGATTTTTCAAAACATGGCCGTCATTTCGTCAATACTAATTTTTATGATTCATATAGGAAATATTGGTTTTTTTGGTATAGCTTCTATTTTCTAAGTAATGGAAGTTATATCCTTGTACTTTGAAATTTTTTTTTTTTGGCCACCTAGTGGGTGTAAATGAAAGCACAAAACAAAGTTAAAAAAATTGTCACGTGACTTTTTAGAAAAAATGTTCCTGTGGCTCTCGCAGCCATTTAGCGCAAAACAAGTCTTCTACAAAATGTTTGTATTTCATTCACCTTTTTGTAAAAAAAAAATAAAAAATAAAAAGAATATTATTTTGAGATAATCAACTTCTAAGATTTTGCAAAAAATGGCCGCCATTTTGTAAATTTTCAAAATTTTCCAAATTTGAAAATGGAAAATAAATTAACGTTTAAAATGCTACAAGAATCCGAAAACAAAAATTAAAAAAATTTATTTTTGACAAAATGGCGGGACTTAGAAAAAAAAATTGCATCGATTTTTCGCAAAAACACCAATTGGACACTCTGAAGTTCCATGCCCATAACTTGGAAAAAAAAAATTTTTTCGCTAAACTAATAATGAGAGGTCTCCATGCTAAGCACTTAGAACATCTCTATGAATTTTTATAAAAATCAGAGAACCCAACTGCAAATTTCGAAAAAAGTGAGATGATAACAGCCTACTATGAAGTTTCACGGCGATCGGATAACGATAACCCGACCCTCAAATGACGTCAAGGTCAAGTTGAGGTTTCAGGCAAAAAATAATGAAATTTTTTTTTTAAACTTAATTTAATTAGTCAAAGCATAATTTTACCTTATAGCAAACTGAAATACTTTTCTAACAAGCTATAATTGTTTAAAATCGGGTAATAAGTACGAAATCTATGAATTTTTCTTTATCGACATTAGCAAAATTGCCGCAAAATGCTATACAACTACATATGGTATTTTGCGGCAATTTTGCTAATGCCGTAAAAGAAAAATTCATAGAATTCGTATTAAATACCCGATTTTAAACAATTATGGCTTGTTGGAAAGGTATTTCAGTTTGCTATAAGATAAAATTATGCTTTCACAAATTTAATTAAGTTTAAAAAAAATTTTCATTATTTTTTGCCTGAAACCTCAACTTAACCTTGACCTCATTTGAGGGCCAGGTTATCGTTATCCGATCGCCGTGAAACTTCATAGTATTTGTTTTTATGACCATTAGAAGGATTTCAGGGGGCGGCATCAACGAAAATCAGAAAATCGTGAAATAAGCGCATGCCTAGTGTTCATAATGCAGAATTTTCCATCGTTATCTGCAATGAAAGAGCAAGTCAAGATGAGAGTGATGAAAATGAGGAAGTTATTTTTGAAAGCATGGATGTACCAATCCTTGATCAACAAGATCTTCAAGAGCTTGACTTGGTTGATCTTATCGAGGAAACTAGAGCTGTCTGTTTCTGTACGAACGTTCGTACTTTAAAGGTACGAAATCACGTACCTCCAATTCACGTGAATTTGAGCAAAAAGTGGGCGTGATCGGACAATGTCACGCCTACTTTTTAACGCTTCAAAGAATCGGCACTTTCAAACGCTATATCTCCTAAAACATACGAGCTATTTCGACGAAATTTGATAGGAAGTTGTTCCACATAATTATCATCCGCTGACCAAAAAGTGGGCGTGATCGGACAATGCCACGCCCACTTTTTAACGATTCAAAGAATCGGCAATTTAAAATGCTATATCTCACAAAATGTAGAAGCTATTTCGATGAAATTTGATAGGTAGGTGCTCCACATAATTATCATCTGCTGACCAGAAAGTGGGCGTGACCGGACAATGCCACGCCCACTTTTTAACGATTCAAAGAATCGGCAACTTAAAATGCTATATATCCCAAAACATGCAAGCTATTTCCATGAAATTTGGTAGATAGGTGCTCCACATAATTAGCATCCACTAATCCGGTGATCGGACAATGCCACGCCTACCTTTGACAAAGTGTTTTTGTGTTAAAATCTTTTAGAATTAATTTATTGGAGCGAATGAAAAATATTTTATTTCAATTGAAAAATATTAACAAGAATAGTCTGATTTCAACATAAAACAAAACACAATTATTTTAAGGTGATATTGGATCAAGTACTAGTTCTTTTTTCCAACAAAATCTGATTAAACAAAATTTCTTCACCTGACACATTTTTGTTCATAAAATTTTTTTCTAACTAAAGTTTATTTAGCTGACAATTCTAAATGTATTTTTAGGATTGCTTCATACTTTTCACAAAATTTTCCAACTAATATACATACATAATTACAACTTTTAATTTCATCGAAATAGCTATTTAATAGCGTTTTAAACTGTCCATTCTTCGAATCATTAAAAAGTAGGCTTGGCATTGTCCGATCACGCCTACTTTTTGGTCAGCGGATGCTAATTATGTGGAGCACCTACCCACCAGATTTCATCGAAATATCTTGTATATTTTAGGAGTTATAGCGTTTTAAATGGTCCATTCTTCAAATCGGAAAAGTGGGTGTGGCATTGTTATATCACTCCCACTTTTTGGTCAGCGGATGCTTATTATGTGGAGCACCTACCTACCAGATTTCATCGAAATAGCTTGTATATTTTAGGAGTTATAGCGTTTTAAAGTGTCCATTCTTCGAATCGTTAAAAAGTAGGCGTGCCAATTCTTCAAATCGTTAAAAAGTAGGCGTGGCATTGTCCGATCACGCCCACTTTTTGGTCAGCGGATGCTTATTATGTGTTGCAGCTACCTATCAAATTTCGTACCCCTGTTCGTGAATTCACGTACTCACGTGTAGTACGAATTCACGTGATCCGACAGCTCTAGAGGAAACCGAACCGTCCTCATCATCAGGCGAACTGCAGTTTACAAAAAAAAAGAAAATTGTTTGGAAAACTAGATTGCTTCGAGAAGATGAACCAAATGGTATGAATTTTGTTCAACCCGAGAAGAAGATCAGATTGTGGGCACACCTTACTCCTATTTTTCGATGTTATTTACAGATAGTTTTTATGCATCTGCAGCACATTTTACAAATGTATATGCTATACAAAAAGGAAGTTACAACTTCCAACTGTGTAATGCTGATGAAATTCGAGTGCTATTTGCTCAACATATAATGATGAGCTGCTTTAAACTGCCACGAGTGCGAATTTACTATGACAGAATGACAGACGCTGGGGAATCCCATTTTTACTGAAAATATGTCTGTCAATAGATTTTTTTCACTGCAAAGTCATTTGCATTTGACTGATATTTCAGTTCGCCCGCCAGATTGCAAAGATCGCTTGAATAAAGATCGTCCCATCATTGATTGAAAGAACTACCTTTGGAAGACAGATGAACAGATAATACCATTTAAAGGAAAATTTTGTGCCAAACAGTACATGAAAGGAAAACCATGCCCATGGGGCATAAACGTATATTTCCTTTACGGAAAAAGCGGAATACCATACGATTTTATAGTGTATCAAGGTTCGACCACTCCTTTGAACCAAAATCTTATGAAAACGATTGCCCTTGATGAAAAGGGACATAAGTTATACTTCGATAACTATTTCCCATCGTTTCAGCTATTTGAAATTCTTTTGAACAGAGGCATTTTCGCTGCAGGTACAGTTTGTGTAAACCGTTTTGCAAATCCTCCTTTACCTGATCAAAAGGCAATGTCCAAGAGGGGTCGTGGCGCATCTGTACAATGCTTTAGTGAAAATGGAAAAGTAATTTTTACAAGATGGTTTGACAATAAAGTCGTGAATCTTGCATCCAATTTTGTTGGATTCGGGTTGGAAGATAAGGCTCAACGATGGGATAAAGAATCAGCTCAATTTGTGGAAGTTACTCGTTCAGAAGTTGTGCGTCTGTATAACATATGCATGGGTGGAGTTGATCTGTTAGATCAAATGATTTAGTACTATAGAATCAATATTCGCACTTCGAAGTGGACGCTACGTGTTATAATGCACTTCATCGATGTGGCTCTAACAGCAGCATGGATGGAGTACAGAGCTGACTGTATAAAAAAATTAATTCCAACCAAACACATCCTTGATTCATTACATTTTCGCTCAGAGGTGCAGTAGGTCAAAGCCAAAGTCGTACACCAAACAAACTATTTTTCAATGCCCCAAAACTAAGTACGCAAAAATAATTTAAGAAATTTGAAGTACATTTTTAAATAGCCTATTTAATACTTCAATTTTAACAAATAACCAAACTTGAAATTTTCCGTTATTTTTGAAAATAAATAAAAAGTTACAGAAATCAAGCATATTCAGTACCAAAGCCAAAGTCGTACACCTTAACAAAATTATGATTTTTACATGAATTCAGTAATAAGTGTACATTATTTTGTTTTTATTTGTCAAGTTCAGCCCTTTTGGCATCCTTTGAATTAGTTTTTTACAATAGCTCCGATAAATTTTTTCCCATTTTCCATGAATACCCTTTTCAGTTCAGTTTTTGAATAAATATTGTGCTGGCGAACTTTTGCGTCCAGATAATTCCACAAGATTTTAATAGCATTTATATCTGGACCCTGCGCCAGTGTTACGAACATATTGGGACAGTTGTATTGAATCCATGATCTCATATTATAAGAAATATGTTTGAAATCGTTATCTTATTAAAAGTACCCATTACTACATTGATCAAGTTTATCCTTATATTGCAATAAATTTAGTCTCTAAATGTTTAAAAACATCTTATGATCCTTACTACTATCAACAAAATGGAGTATTCCAGGCCCAGCTGAAAAAGAGCCCCAAACCATTAGTGAACCACCGTCATGTTTTACATATGGTTTAAGGTTATTGGAACAAGGTGCTTCGGTTGGTTTTCTCCATATGTATGGTCTCTGCCGTCTGATCCAAAAGTATTAATCTTACTTTCATTCAAGAAGAGGACATTTTTTCAAAAGAAAAAATCTTTATGGCAGTGAGTTTTAGCAAACAGCAACCGAGCCTCTGGATGCTTCTTCTTTATTAAAGAAAAATGTCAGACCAAATGTAAAGCATGAAGGTGGTTCACTAATGGTTTGGCGCTCTTTTCAGCAGCTGGGCCTAGAATACTCCATTTTGTTGATGGAAGTAAGGATCATAATATTTATTTGAACATTTTAAGACTAAATTTACTGCAATTTAAGGATAAACTTGTATTTTTACCAAGAAAACAATCTCAAACATATTTCTTATAATATGAGATCATGGATTCAATAGAACCATCCCAATATGTTCGGAACACTGGCGCAGGGTCCAGATATAAATGCTATTAAAATCTTGTGGAATTATCTGGACGCAAAAGTTCGCCAGCACAATATTTCTTCAAAAACTGAACTGAAAAGGGTATTCATGGAAAATGGGAAAAAAAATTTCTCCGAGCTATTGTGAAAAACCAATTCAAAGGATGCCAAAAGGACTAAAAATGACAAATAAAAACAAAATAATGTACACTAATAACTGAACTCATGTAAAAATTATAACTTTGTTAAGGTGTACGACTTTGGCTTTGGTACTGAATATGCTTAATTTCTGTAACTTTTTATTTATTTTCAAAAATAACGGAAAATTTCAAGTTTGGTTATTTGTTAAAATTGAAGTATTAAATAGGCTATTTAAAAACGTACTTCAAATATCTTAAATTATTTTTGCGTACTTAGTTTTGGGGCATTGAAAAATAGTTTGGTTGGTGTACGACTTTGGCTTTGACCTACTGTAGCTAATTCCCTACTTCAAGTTCAACAGGCTCACCAGCAGCCTGTTATAGAAACACCAAAACATGAAAGACCTTCAAAGCTTAGTACAACAGCACCATCTGCTTTTGAAAATAATGGTGAAATGGAAGAAAATAATAACGACATGCTTCCATCAACTGCTCCAAAACGAAAGCGACTATAAAAAACATTCATTCTATGCAAGAAGTGCAACGTATATTTATGTTTGAAAAGAAGAAGCAATTGTTTTGCTGCATATCATGAAAAATAACTGATCTATTCCTATATTATTATATTCTATTATTAGATGTACATATCCTTCATTGAACTTTTTGAACTTTTCTTACGTTTTTTGTTTTTTTCAGCAAAATTAAGTTTATATTTTTATATTCATAAAAAATCTTCTTTATAAATAAAATAAAAATGAAAAAAGAAACTATTTAGTGCGAACATCAATAAAAAATAATGTAAATATTGTTAAGAATTTTGGGTACTTAGCGTACGAATGTCCCATATATGGGACATGGATTTGCGGTCCAAAGATACATTTTTCTTGAATTTTTTTTTACAGAATCGTGTTCAACGTTGTCATATTAGCCTAAGTGCAAATTTTCAGAATTTTTGCTCAACGCTCTGATTTTTGTGACTGAGAGGGTTAAGTTACAAATTAGGAAAAAATTGAACGAAAACAACTGGACGAAATCGGACAAGTAGGAGTGGCACTTCCCATGTAAACAAAGTTTCTAAATGCCATACAGAAAGCGTTTTTCGAGATGATCTAACTAAATTTTACTCAAACACTAAGAACTATAAGTGCAAGCCTGAGCAAAAACTAGATGAAATCGGATAAGAGGGCGTGGCACCTCCCATATAAGCAAAAGCTTCAAAGTGCTATACTGAAAAAACTTTTGAGATAATCCAACTAAATTTCACTCAGGCAGTAAAAACAGTAAAGTCAAGCCCTGTATGTATTCTCCTTTAGCTCCTAGGAGGAGCATAGGGCCAATATGAAACGTCTCCATTTGTTGCGATCCCTTGCGATGACTTTAATATCTTGCCACGACTTTTCCGATTCTTGTATTTCCTTTTCCAGCGACCTTTTCCAGTTGGTCTTGGGTCTACCACGTCTACAACTGTGGATTCAACTCAAGAGCCTGGCAACAAACTTTGGTGTAAGGTTTCCGGAGAGTGTGACCAATCCATCTTCACTTGCGCAGCTTGACCTCGTTTGCTATAGCCCTCTTATTGCATTTTCGAAAGGCAAACCCTGAGCAGAAACTAAAATGAAAACGTTTTTTTTTAGGTAATCTAGCCAAATTTCACTCAGACACTGAAAGCAGTAACTGCAAGATCTGAGCAGAAGCCATGTGAATTTCGACAAGAGGTCATGGCACCTCTCGTACAAGCAAAATTTTCGAAATACTGCAGTGTAGGGTATTTAATGTTTGGCCAGGCCAAAGGTAACATCCTAGTTCAAGTATACATCGAAAATCGACTGGTTTTTTTCCACTACCGATTTCTAATTTTTTTTTAAATCTTATTTCATATGCATATCTCGTGGGCTCTCTATGTATTACGTATGTAGGATTCTTTGAGTATGTAAAAATTTTTGCTTTGCTTTCAAGTTAATATTTGCCATTACTAGAATTAATAATACTTTTTTTTTTACAACAACAAGAAACATACAATGAAACAAATTCTTACCATTTTATTACGTTGGCCACCCAAAAAATTCTGAGACAACGAGGAGGAAGAAGTTTGTGCTGCTTCCAATTCCTAAATATGTATGTAAAATTTGTACAATTTCCAATTGACAAATGACAATAAAAAAAAAATTTTAAAAGTAGCTAGTAAATTAGGTTTTTAAACATGTACACATATATAAAGTTGCCTTTGTACCATGTATGTAAGTATGTATATGTAAATTTTAATAACCATATACATACATAAGTACAAATGTTTTGTTTTGTTAATACAAACTACAGTAGATGACGGATACAAGAAAGTCCGAAAATGCACAAAATCTCCTTCCTATGTCCGTGTTTTCTTATATCAGTAACACGCATGTAAGAAAGATATTTTTCTTATGTACGCCAGTAGTAAGAATATATGTAAGAAAATTTCATATTAAAAGTACATATTTGAAACAAAAACGTTTTATATTTGTAAAATGTAAATCAATGTAAATTTTAAACATCCGCAAAAAACTATATCTTTTCTTATAGAAGGTTTATTCAGCACGGATCTATATGGAAATGTACATGGTGCTTAAGGAACTGTTTCCTATAACCGTGTTTTTCTTATAAGAGACTTTCTTATATCCGTCGTCTACTGTATTACAGAAAATGGAAGAAAGCAGCAGAGTTTAGATATACTTAGATATATTTATGTGTAGGTGTGTATGCATGTACGGATGTATGTGAAGAACTTAGATATATTAATGTTCTTTATATTAAAGTTATGTACAGAAATTTGAAAGAGTATTAGAAGGGACATAAAACATTCACAAAAAACACAAAAAGAATTATTCTTTAGCATTCAGCGAAATTTAAAATAGTTTTCCTCAGCGAAATCCGTTTTGGAAATATACTTAGTAATAGATAACCTTAACCCATTTTCGGCCACTATTTTATTTTTGATATAAAGTATATTTTTAGTGTAATTAGCACCCCTGATTCCAAATCCGTCATCAAAAAATTTTTATGAATTTTTTTTTTTTTTTTTTTGAGAAATTTTATTTTCGTTTTCCCCTCCCCCCGCCTCCTATGTGACGGAATTTTTTTTTACCTCATGCTATCGTCACATAGGTGGGAGGGGTGGTAATGGGAAAACTTTTTGCGAGTTTTAGCACAACGAGGCTTATGGGCAGCCCCTTTTCACCGAAAACGTTCGATTAACCAAACACTAACTTTGAGTCATATCGGTACCTATCAGGTATTGACTGGTGTTCATTTTTGGATTGCAAATCATAGCTTAGTCTTTTGGCTATTAAACTTCATCATTTATTTTTTTATCGTGATTATTTTATATTTTTAATAATTTGTTTAAAAAAGGTCCATCGACAAGGCATTTTCAACCACCCCCCTCAAACAAATGGAGGGGGTTGGGGAAGTGAAAAATAATATTTTCGAACAGCCAAAAGATATCATTTAGATATCATAGTTTAAAAAATTATTGAAAATGATACGCGAACAGTGGCCGAAAATAGGTTAAAGTAAATGCCCGAAATTCCGCGTTAGTACTTGTTTTCAGATTTTGATGTGTGTACATTGGAGTCAAGAATGATACAAAATTACGACAGCATGACCTTCATGGTTAGGTCTGGTTTTTCTTTTCTTCATTTATAGTTGCCGTTAAAATTGAGGAAAGACTACGAAATAAATTCATGCATTAGGGGCCGTCCATTAATTTCATTAGACGATTTACGCATATTTTTGATCAAAAATCACATTCGGAACAAAAGGGTTTATTTCCATATAATTCCATAGAAATTCGATACAAAACGGAAACATAAAGCTATTGACATAATTTAAATAAAGTTTTAAGGAAAAAGATTAGAACTTTGAGATACTGTATTGGATTCTATGTATGAATGTTCTATATTCTAGTTATATAGCTTCAAAATATAGCGGTATTTTTTCCTTGCTTAGGCTAAGCTATCTCAGAAACCGTATGAGATACAGCAATCCTAAGGCCGAATTCGGATTCAGCATTGCAAAATACATTAAAAATAATTATTTTTATATTTGTTTGTTGTGTTTTTTTTTTCTATTTTTTTATTTTATATGGGACCAGCTGTTTTACCCGGCGTTGCACGGGTTTTAATAAAAAGCTACAAACAGATGCTCCAATATATTTATTTTATCGGTAAAATCCCAAAAGTATCGAAAAATATTAAAATATACATTGAAGAAATCGGTAAGAGTCCAAGTTTATGGAAAAAAGTCCAAAATATCGGTAAAAGTCTAAATGTATCGAAAACCATCTAAAATGTCGGCAGAAGTCTAAAAGTATCTAAGAACATCTAAAGTATAGGTAAAAGTCCAAATATATCGAAAAACATCAAAACATCGGTAAAAGTTCAAAAGTTTCGCAAAATATTGAAAAACATCTCAAATATCGGTAAAGGTCCGAAAGTATTGGAAAACATCGAAGAAATAATTATGTTTGATTGTTATTATTATGAATAAGTGGAATGTTAAAGACTAAGTTTTTCTATGCGAACAATTCAAATCAATAAATACTATAAATGAAAAATTCAGTAAAAGTCCAAATAAAGCGAAAAAGTTCCAATAAATCGAAAAGGTCTTAAAGTTTCGAAAAACATTGAAACATATCAAAGAAATTGTATAAAGTCCAAGTTTATCAAAAAACATCCTATATATAGGTTCAAATACATATATCGAAAAACATCCAATGCATATATCGAAAGAAGTACAAAAGTTTCGAAAAATAATGAAATAAAAAAGAAAGTTTATCGAAAAACGTACAAAATATCGGTAAAAGCCCAAAAATGTCGAAAAACATCCTACATATCGGTAAAAGTCTAAAAGTATTGGAAAACAAAGAAATCGGTAAAAGTCTAAAAACAAAACATCCAATAGTTATATCCAAAAAAAAATCGAAAGTTTCGAAAAATAGTGAAACACATTACATCGAAGAAATCGGTCAAAGTCCAAGTGTTTCAAAAAACATCCAAAATATCGAAAAAAGTCAAAAAGAATTGAAAAATATTGAAAAACATCTAAAACATTGTTAAAAAACCAAAAATGTCGAAAAATATTACAAATATTGAGTTGACATCACTGACAAAATCACTCTAATTTTTGCTCTCATCAACAACACAACATCAAATTCAATATTCTTTCTTCCTTGTTATTAAAATCGGTTCGGTATATTTTGCAAAACAGCGTTACATAGGGTTTTCATATAAGCAATTTTATATAAATAGTATACATATGTATTTCTGCAATGTTTCGCGATGATCAGCTACGATTTCGGGATTTACATTTTTCAGACCACTAAACTAGTTAGTACAAATGAAACCTCATTCACAGATTTTCTCCACATTTTTATGAAACCTATCGACTATTCAAGAGTACCGTGTTCCCAATTCCACTTCCACGTGAAAGTGCCCGACTAGAAAAAAGTTCAGGTTGAGATCCGACTTGGATCAGGCTTGCCTGAAGAATGATCAGGAACGAGTCAGGAACGTCACACCTGATATGAAACGGACCTGATCCGGATCCCATAAAGTTTTCAGGAACGGATCAGAATATTTCAGGTCCTCATCAGAAAAGTAATATATTTATTATTGAGGATCGGATCACATCCATATAAATTAATTTTAGTTTGGTCCGGCCACAAAACGCTTTCCTAAAACATTTTGTAGCATTTGTTATGATATAAACATGATAACCAGCTAAAATGTGTCTGAGAAAACTTTCTGTGGTCGTTTTGATATGAAATATTTATTTAGTTCTGCAAATTTGATGCGATACTGATTTAAAAAACGCACTTGGACCGTATTAAGATTTTTTGTATCGGATCCTGATGAGGAACTGATCAGATAGCCGTATTAAGGAATACCTGATCCAAATCTGATCCTAATCCGGAATTCCTGAACTAATTTCTTGTCGGGTGGGTACAAGTGGAATGAAAAACTTTTTGAAAAGTCGGCAAAACTAATAAGGTTATGCTACGACTTTTCAATTAATTTTGCTTTTTTAAAGCTGTTTTATCAATCAAATTAAAAAAAAAAATACACACTGCTGCTCGATATATTTCTGGCCTAATAATGAAAATGCGAATATTTATCATCAAAAATAGTTTTATTGATTTTCAAAGTATTCTCCAGCATGATTTATACAAAACATGGTTTTTGAACGCTTCAACAGCATCTTCTGGCGACGAAAATCATTGACCACGCAATTTTTCTTGATGTGCGGGAATAAAAAGAAGTCATTGGGTGCCAAATCAGGGCTGTACGGCGGATGACCCATCAATTCGACGGTTTGGCCGGTCAAAAAGGCGCTGGTTTGAGCCGTTGTGTGAGAGCTCGCATTGTCATGGTGAACAATGATTCGTCTTCTCTTGTTCGTTTTTCGAATCTCTCCGAAGACTTCAGGCAAACAAATTGTGGTGTACCACTCAGAATTGACCGTCCTACGTTGCTCAAGAGGAACAGTCGCCACATGACCAGTTTTGCCGAAGAAACAGGCGACCATTTGCTTCGAAGTGCTTCTTCCACGAACAACTTTCGTTGAATTTGGCTCGTCTTCAAAGACCCACACGGTCGATTGCTGTTTTGTTTCGGGCTCATACGCATAGATCTATGATTCGTCACCTGTGACGATCTTATAAATGTCTTTTGAAGCACCGCGATCGTATTTTTTCAACATTTCTTTGCACCAATCGACACAAGCCTTTTTTTAAGCGATTGTCAAATTGTGCGGGATCCAACGAGAACAAACCTTTTTTACGGCCAGGTGTTAAGGCAATATCGAATGTATGCTGGTGGGAGAAATGCCCAAGGATGCCTCTATCTCACGGTACGTCACATGACGATCTTGCATTATCAGTTCACGCATGGCATCAATGTTCTCTGGCACAACGGCCGTTTGTGGACGACCTTCACGGAATTCGTCTTTGAGCGAGCGTCGGCCACGATTGAATTCATTAAACCAGTTTTTCACAGTGCTATAGGATGGTGCTTCATCGCCATACAAAGATTTAAGTTCATCGATGCATTCTTGTCGTGATAATCCACGTCGAAAGTTGTGAAAAATGATCGCACGAAAATGTTCACGAGTTAATTTCATTTTTTTGCCAAATTGATTTTTTCAAGTCACTGTAAACAACACAAATGATGGTCGTACGTCAAAACGTTCTGAGTACGTTTATGCTAAAAAATAGCAAACTTTCCAATAGAAATGTCAGATTGCACCTGGCAACACTTAGTGTTGCCTAGGCCAGAAATATATCGAGCACCCTACGTATAAGTTCCAGAGCTTTCCCATTTTTTATTGAGTAATTCTTATTCTTTATTGCATATGTAATGTTGTAAATAATGCTAAAATAAAAAACTAACTTAAACTAGTAAGAGTTTTACTTTTGGCCTGGCCAAACATTAAATACCCTACATTGGAGTATTTTGAAAATTTTGCTTATGTGGGAGGTGCCACGCCCTCTTGTCCGAGTTCGCCCAGTTTTTGCTCAGAGATTGCATTTATAGTTTCTAGTGTCCGAGTGAAATTTGGTTGGATTATCTCAAAAAACTCTTTCAGTATAGCATTTTGAAACTTTTGCTTATATGGGAGGTACCACACCCCCTTGTCCGGTTTCACCCAGTTTTTGTTAAGCGCTTTCATTTATGATTCTTAGTGTCTGAGTCAAATTTGGTTCAATTATCTCAAAAAACGCTTTCAGTATAGCGTTTTGAAACTTTTGCTTATATGGGAGGTACCACTTTTAACTTTGAAGACTTGCTGATTACTTTTTATTTTCGATGTGGATGTGAAGCATATTCAACGAATGTTCAAAACGTTAAACTTTTCACAGTAGAAACGTAATCTTTTTCGCTGTCAGTTAAAAAATACACATAAGTAAACAAAATTTATGAATCAAAATGGTGTTTATAGTCCAAGAGCCAGCGCTTAAAAACAACTTTGCGTTTCTAAAAGATGAATTTTTTACAGTTGGTTATAGTAATTGTGTACATCAATAATCTGTCGGTCAGTCAAGCGAACTGTAGAACAGGCGGCTGCTATATGGCCTCAAACATGTAAAATTTCGATTTTTCTGCAATCAATTTCTAAAAGCTGAAACTTCTTATACACGTTATATAATGCATACAAATAACATTTTTGTCGGTCAGTCAGCTGAACGTTAGAACGGGGCTAGTCAGCACGCCCCAATATACAGTAGGTCTAAGCCAAAGTCGTACACCAAACAAACTTTTTTTCGATGCCCCAAAACTAAGTACGCAAAAATATCTTAATAAATTTGAAGTACATTTTTAAATAGCCTATTTAATGCTTCAATTTCAACAAAAAACCAAACTTGAAATTTTCCGCTATTTTTGAAAATAAATAAAAAGTTTCAGAAATCAAGCATATTCAGTACCAAAGCCAAAGTCGTACACCTTAACAAAATTATAATTTTTACATGAGTTCAGTTATTAGTGTACATTATTTTGTTTTTATTTGTCATGTTTAGTCCTTTTGGCATCCTTTGAATTAGTTTTTCACAATAGCTCGGATAAATTTTTGGCTTAAATACAGTTTAGCCTCCAATCGAAATTGATTATAAACCAAATATTTTCTTATGTGCTTTTAAAATCTAAGGATAAATATGGAATCTAAAAGTGTCGCTCGGATCTGGTTTCGGAGATATAGACATCGGAAGTTCGGGATATAGCTTTCTAAAAATCTATATAAGTTGAAAACGGCTGCATTGATTTCCAAAATATGGGTGTCATATGAAAGGTAATTTAATAAGCTACAATATTAGTTCAGAAATTTTCGGAATCTGGCTCGTAGTTTTCGAGATATTACGACTTTTCTGAAATTTGGACTGATTTTTAAAAAAAAAATCGTTATTTCTCCAAAAAATCCGTTATTACTGTACAATTTTATTAACATATATATAAAGCTCAATTCATCTCCTTTAAAATGATATAACATTTTAATAAAAATTTTTGATATTAACCCCTTATAACCGAAAAATTTAAAAATCATTTTGATGAATTTTGAGAAGTATTTTACATTTTTTTGATATGATATGTTCTCTTTGACAATATGAGCATTAAAACATATTTTAAATGTTTATATTTATACTATATCAAGCATTGGTTTACAAATTTGGACCATTGGACATATAAATAAAAAAATTAAAATAAAGCAAAAGCGTTTTATTGATAAACCTCTACTCTTATTTAAAATTACTGTGGCTAGCAAACTAGGTGTTGGATATATTATAGACTGATCCGCGGCCGAAGGCCGCCGCGAAGCCGGTGTTGGATTTTTGGGAGTTTTAAATCCTGAGTTGCGGCCGCAGGCCGCCCACCTACCCCTACTCTTATGTAAAATTACTGTGGCTAGCAAGCTAGGTGTTGGATATATTATAGACTGATCCGCGGCCGAAGGCCGCCGCGAAGCCGGTGTTAGATTTTTGGGAGTTTTAAATCCTGAGTTGCGGCCGCAGGCCGCCCACTTACCCCTACTCTTATGTAAAATTACTGTGGCTAGCGAAGCCCGTGTTCGATATACTATGAGATATAATCGATTAAAATTCATTTTAATGTTCATATTGTCAAAGAGAACACATCATATCAAAAAAATTTCAAAAACTTCCCAAAATTCATTAAAACGATTTTTAACTTTTTCGGTTATAATGGATTAATATCAAAAATTTTTGTTTAAATTTTATATCATTTTGAAGGGGATGAATTACGCTTTATAAATATGTTAATAAAACTGTAGGTTAATAACGGATTTTTTGGAAAAAAACCGTTTTTTTTTTTTAAATCGGACTAAAATTCAGAAAATGCGTAATATCTCGAAAACTACGATCCAGATTTCAAAAATTTCTGAATCAATATTGTAGTTTATTAAATTACCTTTCATATGACACCCATATTTTGGAAATCAATGCAGCCGTTTTCAACTTATATAGATTTTTAGAAAAGCTATATCCCAAACTTCCGATGTCTATATCTCCGAAACCAGATCCGAGCGACACTTTTAGATTCCATATTTATCCTTAGATTTTAAAAGCACATAAGAAAATATTTGGTTTATAATCAATTTCGATTGGAGGCTAAACTGTATCTGTTCCAAATTTTTTTCCATTTTCCATGAATACCCTTTTCAGTTCAGTTTTTGAACAAATATTCTGCTGGCGAACTTTTGCGTCCAGATAATTCCACAAGATTTTAATAGCATTTATATCTGGACACCGCGCCAGTGTTCCGAATATATTGGAACAGTTCTATTGAATTCATGATCTCATATTATAAGGAATATGTTTGCGATCGTTTTCTTGGTAAAAATACATATCACTACATTGACCAAGTTTATCCTTAAATTTCAGTAAATTTAGTCTTAAACTGTTCAAATAAATCTTAGGATCCTTTCTTCCATCAACAAAATGGAGTATTCTAGGCCTAGCTGCTGAAAAGAGCCCCAAACCATTAGTGAACCACCTTCATGTTTTACATTTGGTCCAACGTTTTTCTTTAATAAAGAAGAAGCATCAAGAGACTGGGTTGCTGTTTGCTAAAACTCACTGCCATAAAGATTTTTCTTTTGGAAAAATGTCCTCTTCTTTAATAAAAGTAAGATTAATACTTTTGGATCAGACGGCAGACCATACATTTGTAAAAAACCAACTGAAGCACCTTGTTCGAAAAACCTTAAACCATATGTAAAACATGACGGTGGTTCACTACTGGCATGGGGCCCTTTTTCAGCAGCTGGGCCTGGAATACTCCATTTTGTTGATAGTAGTAAGGATCATAAGATGTATTTAAACATTCAGAGACTAAATTTATTGCAATATAAGGATAAACTTGGTCAATGTAGTAATAGGTACTTTTAATAAAATAACGATTTCAAACATATTTCTTAAAATATGAGATCATGGATTCAATACAACTGTCTCAATGTATTTGTAACACTGGCGCAGGGTCCAGATATAAATGCTATTAAAATCTTGTGGAATTATCGGACGCAAAAGTTCGCCAGCACAATATTTCTTCAAAAACTGAACTGAAATGGGTATTCATGGAAAATGGGTAAAAATTTATCCGAGCTATTGTGAAAAACTAATTCAAAGGATGCCAAAAGGACTAAACATGACAAATAAAAACAAAATAATGCACACACGGTGGTTTTTAAAAAATTTTAACTTTTTGAAATACCACCCGCGATTTTTTTCAGGGATAATGTTGGGGGACCCTTCTAGTATCTAAATCCGCAATCCGCGAAATCGAACGTCCAGCCGTTTTTTTTTTTCGACATTTTAGTTTTTTTAACGATTTTTGAGTATATCTCGGTGTGTATATACATGTTATGTACACATATATATGTACATATATATAATTGTATATGTATATATGTGTAATATATATATATGGATATATATATACATACATACATACATACATATAAAAGGTATCATTTCCGCACCATTTATTTTTTAAAAAATCGGTTTTTTCGTATTTAAGAAAAACACAAACAAAAACCGGAAACGAAAGTAATCACTTCAAATGTGATTTTTGATGCTTAATCCGATTCCGGTATTAGAATTGCTCTATTACGTCTGGACTTTGAGATATCCTTACATATATGTTTAAAGGACACCATTTTTTTTCCTATTTTTGAAGTTATATAACAAGATAAGGTAATATTATGCCGTAAAATCTGGTATGACAGTTAATAGCCCTAGTTTTTTCCTTAAAAACTCAATCAAACCGATAACGATATCTTTTTTTTTGTCGGAGATATCTTTGCCTAAAAAGTTAAAAAAGTGCAAAAACACGATTTTTGGCTAAATTGGATGTTATATGCAGGACACACAAAATTTTTTTGGGAATTTTTATTACCAGAAACATTTGGTACTTTCTTTTGGCTTTAAATTGAGCTATCAAATGTTTATCCGCGATATTTCTCTGCAAAGTTATGTTAACTTTAAAATCACACCATTAAACTTAAAGCGAAAAATCTCGGTTTTCGGCTATATTTGAGGTCGTATACAGTACGGACGAAATTCGTATGCTCTTTTTTACTAACCGAAGCATTTAAAACCATTTTTTATCTTCAAAATAAGCTATCAAGAGGTCTCTTGTGATTGTTTTCCACAAAGTGATGACCATTTAAAAATTACATTATGGAGTGCAAACTCACAGTGTACGAGTATTCCTTATATTGCTGCAACATGTCGTCTTAAAATAGTCATAACTTTTTACAAAACAATTACAACAGACCACTTAATAGCTCATTTTGAAGATGAAGAATGGTTTTAAATGCTTCGGTTAGTAAAAAAGAGCAGACGAATTTCGTCCGTACTGTATACAACCTCAAATATAGCCGAAAACCGAGATTTTTCGCTTTAAGTTTCATGGTGTGATTTTAAAGTTAACATAACTTCGCAGAAAAATATTGCAGATAAACATTTGATAGCTCAATTTAAAGCCAAAAGAAAGTACCAAATGTTTCTGGTAATAGAAATTCCCAAAAAAATTTTGTGTGTCCTGCATATAACATCCAATATAGCCAAAAATCGTGTTTTTGCACTTTTTTAACTTTTTAGGCAAAGATATCTCCGACAAAAAAAAAAGATACCGTTATCGGTTTGATTGAGTTTTTAAGGAAAAAATTAGGGCTATTAACTGTCATACCAGATTTTACGGCATAATATTACCTTATCTTGTAATATAACTTCAAAAATAGGAGAAAAAATGGTGTCCTTTAAACATATATGTAAGGATATCTCAAAGTCCAGACGTAATAGAGCGATTCTAATACCGGAATCGGATTAAGCATCAAAAATCACATTTGAAGTGATTACTTTCGTTTCCGGTTTTTGTTTGTGTTTTTCTTAAATACGAAAAAACCCATTTTTTAAAAAATAAATGGTGCGGAAATGATACCTTTTATATGTATGTATGTATGTATGTATATATATATCCATATATATATATTACACATATATACATATACAATTATATATATGTACGTATATACATATATATGTGTACATAACATGTATATACACACTGAGATATACTCAAAAATCGTTAAAAAAACTAAAATGTCGAAAAAAAAAAACGGCTGGACGTTCGATTTCGCGGATTGCGGATTTAGATACTAGAAGGGTCCCCAACATTATCCCTGAAAAAAATCGCGGGTGGTATTTCAAAAAGTTTAAATTTTTAAAAACCACCGTGTACACTAATAACTGAACTCATGTAAAAATTATAATTTTGTTAAGGTGTACGACTTTGGCTTTGGTACTGAATATGCTTGATTTCTGTAACTTTTTATTTATTTTCAAAAATAACGGAAAATTTCAAGTTTGGTTTTTTGTTAAAATTGAAGCATTAAAAAGGCTATTTAAAAATGTACTTCACATTTCTTAAATTATTTTTGCGTACTTAGTTTTGGGGCATTGAAAAAAGTTTGTTTGGTGTACGACTTTGGCTTGGACCTACTGTATGTGCAATAAATGAATCAAGTCAAAATTATTTCTAAAAGCTGAAATTTTTTTAGGGGTACTTTATTGTATATTAACCACAAATAAATCAGTCAGTCAACTATAATGTAGAACAATCTCCGTCAGCAAGCTAAACAAAACAAAAAACAATGGTTTTTAAAAGCTGAAATTGTTTTTTATTTTGTTGAGCTTGCTGACAAAGGTTGTTCTACAATATAGTTGACTGACTGATTTATTTGTGGTTAATATACAATCAAGTACCCCTAAAATAAATTTCAGCTATTAAAAATCATTGTTTTTTGTTTTGTTGAGCTTGCTGACGGAGATTGTTCTACAATATAGCTGACTGACTGAATTATTTGTGGTTAATATACAATCAAGTACCCCTAAATTAAATTTCAGCTTTTAAAAACAATTTTTGTTTGTTTTGTTAAGCTTGCTGACAAAAATTGTTCTACAATATAGTTGACTGACTGAATTATTTGCGGTTAATATACAATCAAGTACCCCTAAAAAAATTTTCAGCTTTTAAAAACCATTTTTTTTTTTTTGTTGAGCTTGCTGACAAAGATTGTTCTACAATATAGTTGACTGACTAATTTATTTGTGGTTAATATACAATCAAGTACCCCTAAAAAAATTTTCAGCTTTTAAAAACCATTTTTGTTTGTTTTGTTGAGCTTGCTGACAAAGATTGTTCTACATTATAGTTGACTGACTAATTTATTTGTGGTTAATATACAATCAAGTACCCCTAAAAAAAGTTTCAGCTTTTAGAAATAATTTTGACTTGATTCATTTATTGCACATATATTGGGGCGTGCTGACTAGCCCCGTTCTAACGTTCAACTGACTGACCGACAAAAATGTTATTTGTATGCATTATATAACGTGTATAAGAAGTTTCAGCTTTTAGAAAATGTTTGCAGAAAAATCGAAATTTTACATGTTTGAGGCCATATAGCAGCCGCCTGTTCTACAGTTCGCTTGACTGACCGACAGATTATTGACGTACACAATTACTATAACCAACTGTAAAAAATTCAGCTTTTAGAAACGCAAAGTTGTTTTTAGGCGCTGGCTCTCCGGCTATTATTACATTTATCAACTTTAATTGAGTTTCACGTTAACAACGGCTGCTGCAATGCACTTGAAATCACGCTGTATGCATTTTATTGGGTTTATTGGATGTTATTTTACAATTTAAGAAATAAAATCAGGTGGCATCCTGTTTCGCACTATTCTTACTCACACCATTGTATAATGAAATGTCAAATAATTCACACAAACACTGACTTCGAAAATGCCAAAAAGCCGACTGACTGTTTTTTCAAAAATTCAGAGGTTCCATCAAGCTTCGTAAATTGATATCTGTAAGCAACTAATTAATTTAATTAAAATCAGAATTTCATGTATCTTTTGATACAATGTATTTTTTGATACTGAGTCCGAATCTGCCATCAAAATCACTGTACTTTGTATGGTTTGGATATATATTCTCAACTTATTCGACCAAAAATATAAAAATAAATACTTTGGGCCCGTTTTTCTTAAGGAAGACTGTAGCGATTTTAATGAAACTTTAGAAAATAAAGCACATTAGCATAGAATGCAGAATGAGATAGGTTTTGAATTTGTGGACACTCATGAAGAGGCGTGGCACCACCCTAAATTTTAAATTACAAGATATTTTGTTGAAATTTCGACCAACACCCTTACAAGGAGTGCCTTATAATTAATAAAAAACTAGTAAGGGTGTTACCTTTGGCCTGGCCAAACACAACAGTATTTTGAAAGTTTTGCTTGCATGGGAGGTCCCACGCCCTTTTGACCAAATTCACCCAGTTTTTTCTCAGAGTTTGAACTTATAGTTCTAAGCATTTGAGTGAAATTTGGTTGGATTATCTCAAAAAATGTTTTCAGTATAGCGTTTTGAAGTTTTTGCTTATATGGGAGGTGCCACGCCCCCTCGTCCAAATTCTCCTGGTTTTTGTTCAGACTCTGCGCTTACAATTCGTAGTATTTATGTGTATTTTGGTTGCATTATCGTGAAAAAAACTCAAAAAGTTGCATTTTGAATATATTTTTTGTATGGGCGGTAGGCGTGTCCGTTGACCGATTTCGCTCATTTTCAATCCCCCGAGCTATCTTTGATGCTGAAGACTGTGCACCAAATTTCATTGAATTATCTTGCTTATTTTTCCAAAAAGTGTATTTCCACACACAGCCAGCCAGCCAGCCAGCCAGCCAGCCAGCCAGCCAGCCAGCCAGACAGACAGACAGACGGACATAGCTATATCGACTCAGGAGGTGACGCTGATCAAGAATATATATACTTTTCTATATCTGCCACGCCTCCTTCTCTGCGTTACAAACGGAAGGACAAAGTGAATATACCCTGGGTGTAGGGCATAACTAGTAAGGGTTAACTTTTGGCCTGGCCAAAAAATGTATACCCTACACTGCAATATTTTTAATATTTTGCTTATATGGGAGGTACCACGCCCTCTTGTCTGAGTTCACCCAGTTTTTGCTCAGAGCTTGCATTTATAATTTTGAGTCAAATTTCGTTGGATTTTCTGTATAGCGTTTTGCAACTTTTGCTTATATGGGAGGTGCCACGTCCCTTGTCTGACTTCACCCAATTTTTATTCAAAGCTTGCATTTATAATTTTGAGTGTCTGAGTCAAATTTGGTTCTATTATCTCAAAAAACGCTTTTAGTAAAACGTTTTGAAACGTTTGCTTATATGGGAGGTACCACGCCCTTTCGTTCGAGTTCGCCCAGTTTTTTCTCAGAGCTTGCGCTTTTGATTCGTAGTATTTATGTGCATGTTGGTTGCATTGGCGTAAAAACTACTCCTAAAGTTGCATTTTGAATATATTTTTTATATGGGCGGTAGGCGTGTCCGTTGACCGATTTTGCTCATTTTCAATCCCCCGAGCTAACTTTGATGGTGGAGGCAGTGTACCAAATTTCATTGAATTATTTGCTCAGTTTTCCCAAAAAATGTATTTCACACAGCCGTTACCCAGCCAGCCAGACAGACAGACGGACATGGCTATATCGACTCAGGAGATGACGCTGATCAAGAATATATACACTTTTCTGTATCTGCCACGTCTTCTTCTCTGCGTTACAAACGGAAGGATAAAGTGAATATACCCTGGGTGGAGGGTATAAAAAGGCGGCATCGAAAAAGTGGCCAGCCCACTTTTTAGCAATTGAAAATTTTGATACAACACTAAACGAAAACATTTAGGATAGGATATCTCTGATAAAAACAGATATCGAAATAATTAATATTACGTCTTACAAAAAAACCTAGTGAGTACTTTCAAATACCATATCATGTTTTTGTTGCTAGGAGTAACATCTCCTAATTTCTTATCAAACTCCGTCCCAGCTCCAAAAGGTTTCTGATTTTAAATAAAAACCGATATTTTGGATGATTTTCGATACTTTGGGACTTTTACTGATATATTGGATGTTTTTCGATGCTTTTAAACTTTTACTGAAATTTTGGAGCTTCTCGATACTTTTGGACTTTTACCGATATTTTGGATGTTTCTCGATACTTTTGTACTTTTACCGATATTTTGGATGATTTTCGATACACTTGGACTTTTACCGATATTTTGGATGTTTTTCGATACTTTGGGACTTTTACCGATATTTTGGATGTTCTCGATACTTTTGGACTTTTACCAATATTCTAGATGATTTTCGATACTTTGGAACTTTTACCGATTTTTTGGAAATTTTTTTCGATACTTTTGGACTTTTACCGATATTTTGGATGTTCTCGATACTTTTGGACTTTTACCAATATTCTGGATGATTTTCGATACTTTGGAACTTTTACCGATATTTTGGATGTTTTTCGATACTTTGGGACTTTTACCGATATTTTGGATGTTCTCGATACTTTTGGACTTTTACCAATATTCTGGATGGTTTTCGATACTTTTGGAATTTTACCGATATTTTGGGTGATTTTTGATATTTTTGGACTTTTACCGATATTTTGGATGTTTTTCGACACTTTTGAACTCTTAACGATAATTTCGATGTTTTTCGATAATTTTGGACATTTGCCGATGTATAGGGTATTTGTCGATATTTTGGACGTTTTTCAATACTTTTTCTTCGAATTGTTTAATATTTTCGATACTTATGGCGTGAGTACACTCTTGCGTATTACTATGTAATGGTTTTAGGTTTTGTTTAGATAAGCGCTTAGTGCCATTTTTGCAGTGAGATGCGGTTTGATAATACTCTGTCACGGCTGAAATTTAACACAGGTTCGTATGCCCTAATATGCTAAGCCCTGAGGTAGAAAGCTTAAGAAAAATTTTTTATGCGAGTGGTGTCATGCGCCCAAAGAGAAAATAGGTTATCTCGGCTAATTTGGAATGGAGATAAACGGATTTTTGAGAAAGAATATTAGTCTTTTTTTTTAGTAGAAGGTGCCTCGCTCCCAAAATGAAATACGCTAGCTACCACGGCTAAGCCACTACACCAATGTTTTTGTAATTCGATTTTGAGATACACTAAGCCTTCTGCATCCAAAAAAGTTTACTACGAGTATTGAATTCTGTCAATACTTAATTTTCTGGCTTTCTTTTATACAAAACAGTACTCGAAAAAATTATATATATCTTTAGGAGAATGGCCAAAATTTGGCCACCGTCGACACTAGTCTATATACTTATAAATAGGCAAACGAAATCGATTCAGTTACTGTTTTATACCTAAATCTCAACCGATTTGCTTGATTTTTTTTTTTTTTTTGTTGGAAAGGTGTTGAGTAGGAGCGGTGGACTATATTTTTTAAAAGTGGGCGGTGCCACGCTCCTTAATAGGAAAAACGCTCTCACGGCTAAACCACTGCAGCGATTTTTACGAAATTTGGTACGGAGATAAGGTAGGCACTAAGAAACGATTACATAACCATTATGTTTTTAAGTGGGTGGTGCCACGCGCCTAAATGAAAAAACGCTTTCACGGCTAAACCACTGCATCGATTTTTACGAAATTTAACATAGAGATAGGATTAACGCTAAGGAACGATAACATGACCATTATGCTTTTCAGAGGGCGGTACCACGCCCCTGAATGGAAAAACGCTTTCACGACTAAACCATTTAACTGATTTTTGTAAAAATTGGATATGCAGATAGGGCTAACACTAAGGAATGAGAATGTGGCCTTTATTTTTTTACGTGGGCGGTGCCACACGCTCACGGCATTGATTTTTGTGAATTTTGGTATGGGGATAGAATGAGCAGGACGGAAATATATCAAAAACTTTTTGCTCTTTAGTAGGAGTAACACGCCTCTAAATGGCAAGCACGCTATTGCAACTAAGCTGCTGCACCGATTTTTATGAATGCAGATAACCAGAAGCCTAAGGAAGAATATTAAAAGGTTTCTGTGTTTTATCGACCAAGGAAGGTTATAAAAACTTTATAGTTAAATCGAAATGGTCGAATTTCGGCCACAAGGCCGAATAAGAAGAGAAGATTTACTCCAATCTTCACAAAAAACGTAGTCTAACGATGTTATAACATAATTTTTTCTGCCAGCAGCTACATAGTTTTAATCCGTTTATTGTTCCCACTTCAAAAAACTTGACTGATGGGCAGTTTTAACTTTTTCTTAAACAGCTGTATAGTTGTGAAAGAGTAGCTAACTGATGGTTTCTGGTTAGCTTAGAAAACTAGCTAAGTTTTTCTAATCGCTTCAAATCATTTGTCAGAAGTTCGCAGAAAGGTTGAGCATTTTAAGAAAAAATTAAAGAAAACAATTTTTTTTTACTATTTTAAGAACTCAGAATTAATTTTTCTCAAAATTAAGTATGCGAAGTCAATGAAGCTTTTTCGTTGGAAGTCCTCAACAACAACTCCGATTTTGATTTTTTTTTTTTTAATTTATTTAAAATCAGAATTTCATGTATCTTTTGATACAATGTATTTTTTGATACTGGGTCCGAATCTGCCATCAAAATCACTGTACTTTGTATGGTTTTGATATATATTCTCAACATATTCGACCAAAAATATAAAAATAAATACTTTGGGCCCGTTTTTCTTAAGGAAGACTGTAGCGATTTTAATGAAACTTTAGAAAATGAAGCACATTAGCATAGAATGCAGAATGAGATAGGTTTTGAATTTGTGGACACTCATGAAAAGGCGCTGCAACCACCCTAAATTTTATATTACATGATATTTTGTTGAAATTTCGACCAACACCCTTACAATGAATGCCTTATAATTAACTAAAATCTAGTAAGGGTTAACTTTTGGCCTGGCCAAAAAATAAATACCCTACACTGCAATATTTTTAATATTTTGCTTATATGGGAGGTACCACGCCCTCTTGTCTGAGTTCACCCAGTTTTTGCTCAGAGCTTGCATTTATAATTTTGAGTGTCTGAGTCAAATTTGGTTGGATTATCTCAAAAAAACGTTTTCTGTATAGCGTTTTGCAACTTTTGCTTGTATGGGATGTGCCACGCCCTCTTGTCTGAGTTCACCCAGTTTTTGCTCAGAGCTTGCATTTATAATTTTGAGTGTCTGAGTCAAATTTGGTTCTATTATCTCAAAAAAAGCTTTTAGTAAAACGTTTTGAAACGTTTGCTTATATGGGAGGTGCGACGCACTTTCGTTCGAGTTCGCCCAGTTTTTTCTCAGAGCTTGCGCTTTTGATTCGTAGTATTTATGTGCATTTTGGTTGCATTGGCGTAAAAACTTCTCCTAAAGTTGCATTTTGAATATATTTTTTATATGGGCGGTAGGCGTGTCCGATGACCGATTTTGCTCATTTTCAATCCCCCGAGCTAACTTTGATGGTGGAGGCACCAAATTATCTTGCTCAGTTTTCCCAAAAAATGTATTTCCACACACAGCCGTTACCCAGCCAGCCAGCCAGACAGACAGACGGACATGGCTATATCGACTCAGGAGATGATGCTGATCAAGAATATATAAACTTTTCTATATCTGCCACGCCTCCTTCTCTGCGTTACAAACGGAAGGACAAAGTGAATATACCCTGGGTGTAGAGTATAAAAAGGCGGCATCGAAAAAGTGGCCAGCCCACTTTTTAGCAATTGAAAATTTTGATACAACACTAAACGAAAACATTTAGGATAGGATATCTCTGATAAAAAAAGATATCGAAATAATTAATATTAGGTCTTACAAAAAAAACCTAGTGAGTACTTTCAAATACCTTATCATGTTTTTGTTGCTAGGAGAAACATCTAATAATTTCTTATCAAACTCCGTCCCAGCTCCAAAAGGTTTCTGATTTTAAATAAAAACTAGTAAGGGTGTAAAATTTGGCCTGGCCAAGCATTAAATACCCTACACTGCAGTATTTTTAAAATTTTTCTCATATGGGAGGTGCTATGCTCTCTAGTCCGAGTTCACCCAGTTTTTGTCCAGAGCTTGGATTTATAGTTTTTAGTGTCTGAGTGAAAAACGTTTCAGTATAGCGTTTTGAAGCTTTTGCTAATATAGGAGGTGCCCGCCCTCTTGTCCGAGTTCCTCTAGTTTTAGCTTAAATCGTGCATTTATAGTCTTTAGTATTTGAGTGAAGTTTGGTTGGATTATCTCAAAAAACTCTTTCAGTATAGCATTTTGAAACTTTTGCTTATATGGGAGGTGCCACACCCCTTGTCCGATTTCACCTAATTTTCGTTGAGATCTTTCATTTATGACTCTTAGTGTCTGAGTCGAATTTGGTTTGAATATCTCGAAAAACGTTTTCAGTATAGCGTTTTGAGGTGCCACGCCCTCTTGTCCGAATTCGTTCAGTTTTTTCTCAGAGCTTGCGCTTGCAATTCTTAGTATTTATGCTTATTTTGGTTGCATTGTCGTGAAAAATGCTCCTAAAATTGCATTTTGAATATATTTTCTGTATGGGCGGTAGGCGTGTTCGTTGACCGCTTTCGCTCATTTTCAATCCCCCGAGCTATCTTTGACGACGAAGGCAGTGTACCAAATTTCATTGAATTATCTTGCTCAATTTTCCCAAAAAGTGTATTTCAACACACTGCACCCAGCCAGCCAGCCAAACAGACATGGCTATAGCGACTCAGGAGGTGACGCTGATCAAGAATATATATACTTTTCTATATCTGCCACGCCTCCTTCTCTGCGTTACAAACGGAAGGACAAAGTGAATAAACCCTGGGTGTAGGGTATAACTAGTAAGGGTGTAAATTTTGGCCTGGCCAAAAAATAAATACCCTACACTGCAGTATTTTGAAAATTTTGCTTATATGGGAGGTACTACGCCCTCTTGTCCGAGTACACCCAGTTCTTGTGCAGAGCTTGCATTTATATTTTTTAGTGTCAGAGTGAAATTTTTTTTTTTTTTTTTTTTTTTTTTTTTTTTTTTTTTTATTGATAAGAACTCAGACAACTCAAAAAACTCTTTCAGTATAGCATTTTGAATCTTTTGCTTATATAGGAGGTGCCACGCCCCCTTGTTTTATTTCACCCAATTTTCGCTGAGAGCTTTCATTTATAATTTTTAGTGTCTGAGTCAAATTATGTTCGAATATCTCAAAAAACGCTTTCAGTATAGCGTTTTTAAGCTTTTGCTTGTATGGGAGGTACCACGCCCTCTTGTCCGAGTACACCCAGTTTTTGTTCAGAGCTTGCATTTATATTTTTTAGTGTCAGAGTGAAATTTAGTTGGATTATCTCAAAAAACTTTTTCAGTATAGCATTTTGAAACTTTTGCTTATATGGGAGGTGCCACGCCCCCCTGTACGATTTCAACCAATTTTTGCTGAGAGCTTTCATTTATAATTTTTAGAGTCTGAGTCAAATTCGGTTCGAATATCTCAAAAAACGCTTCCAGTATAGCGTTTTGAAGCTTTTGCTTATATGGGAGGTGCCACGCCCTCTTGTCCGAATTCGCTCAGTTTTTTATCAGAGCTTGCGCTTACAATTCGTAGTATTTATTTGTATTGTGGTTGCATTGTCGTGAAAAATACTCCTAAAATTGCATTTTGAATATATTTTTTGTATGGGCGGTAGGAGTGTCCGTTGACCGATTTCGCTCATTTTCAATCCCCCGAGCTAACTTTGACGACGGAGGCAATGTACCAAATTTCATTGAATTATCTTGCTCAGTTTTCCCAAAAAGTGTATTTCAACACACAGCCAGCCACCCAGCCACCCAGCCAGCCAGCCAGCCAGCCAGCCAGCCAGCCAGCCAGCCAGCCAGCCAGCCAGCCAGCCAGCCAGCCAGCCAGCCAGCCAGCCAGCCAGCCAGCCAGCCAGCCAGACAGACGGACATGGCTATATCGACTCAGGAGGTGACGCTGATCAAGAATATATATACTTTTCTATACCTGCCACCCTGGGTGTAGGGTATAAAAATAAAAACAAAATTTTTTAAAAATCATCAAAATCAGAGCTGTTCTAGAGGACTTTCTCATTTGCCTATTTTATGGCGGATACAAAAACATATTTGTGTTTAACAGACCATAACGCTTTAAATCATGCAATTTGATCATAGATGGGCACACTGCAGTATTTATTGACTGCATTAACAATTTCAATTATCAATAAAATTTTATTGATTACTGATATTTAGTTTGCATTACCAGTAAAATTTTAGTGATTACTGGAAAAATATCAGTAAAAATAAATATTTACTGTTTACTGAAAAAAAAAATAGTAACCAGTAAGTTTTTATTGATAATGCAAATTAAATTTGCATTACCAGTAAATTTTACTGATTACTGAAAGAAATTGCAGTAAAAATAATTTCTTACTGGTTACTGACAAAAAATTGCAGTAAATATATATTTTTACTGATTACTGAAAGAAAAAAAACAGTAATTAGTAAGTTTTTATTGATAATGCAAATGAAATTTGCATTACCAGTAAATTTTACTGATTACTGCAGTAAAAATAATTTTTTACTGGTTACTGGAAAAAAATTACAGTAAAAATAATTTTTACTGATAATAAAAAAAATTGCAGTAAAAATAATTTTTTACTGATTACTGAAAAAAATTGCAGTAAAAATAATTTTTACTGATAGTGAAAAAATTGCAGTAAAAATTACTTTTTACTGATAATGAAAATAGTTACTGGTAGTTAAAAATCAATGCAAAGTAAATATGAAGCAAAAACCATCCAAAGTAAATAAAACACAATATTTAAGTTGGAAAATTATACAAAAACCAACTTTTATTCTATTTTCCTAGAATACTCAATTGCTACTGAACTTTGTATCAAGCGTAGAATTGACACGAAGCTTTTTATACACCTTTAGCTTTCCTCAGAACAAGCAATTCGAAATTTTCATCGTTGAGGTTTTGCCTTCTGGAGCGATTCACAATCCCAGCAAAACAACCGTTCTACAGGTGCAGATGACGGTAATGGGGTATTGTATTTTAAAAACACGTTTTTAATTGCTGGATGGTTTTTCAGACAATTTGCAGTTATGTCTTGATCGACTAGGTACAAAATGGTTTCCTGGAGATAATTTCCAGAGTCAGTGGAAACACACTGTTCGCTAACATCTGTTAAAGTAGATGTACAAATAAATGTATTAGTACAAATATTTAATGGAAAATTAAGTGTAAAAATTAATTTCTTCCCCGAAATCGAGGAATACGTTTTTCGGTATGTCCGGCAGAACCCGAGTTTTTACGGCTATTTTGCCATGTTTCGCCACATAAGTGTTGAACATTCTCCTTACATCTTCTTCTGTTTGCGTTGTTGCTATTTCTAACAGAGCCTTTACAAAGCTTAATTTTATATCCCAAATAGATATAGCCGCAATAACAGCATCCCAAGCGTCAGGCTGCAGCTTAAAATATTTTTCAAATCTTTTAAGCAAAGCTTTAAGCATTTCTTCGCTTACTTTGGCTAAATACTTAAGGCTTGTGGGGTCTAAACGACGCATTTTTATCCTTAAGGATACTATTGCAGGAACAAGGTAACCAAAATACATAGTTTTTTCGCCCTGAAGAAAATCAATCGCCTCTGCTATAGGCCCCATAAGCTTTATGTATTCCTCCAAGTACTCAAGCTCGTCATTGAGAATGGTAGGAATTTTGAGCAGAAAACACAATTCCACTGATTTTTCTTTATGTTGCAGTAGCCTCTTGACGGAATCATACAGTGAGTTCCACCTTGTTATGGTTGGAGTTAATAAACTGTCATTTATAACCGTTTTGACTACTTCTGCAGTTTTTTTTTAATAATCGTAAAATTTTACTGATAATGCAAATTAATATCAATAAAAGTTACTGATTACTTCTATTTTTCCAGTAAATAGTAAAATTTACTGATTACTGATATTTCTTACTGATTACTGATATTTTTTCAGTAACCAGTAAAATTTTACTGGTAATTAAATGTGAAATTGCAATATCAGTAAAATTTACTGCTTACTGATATTTTTTCCAGTAACCAGTAAAATTTTACTGGTAATTAAATGTGAAATTGCAGTATCAGTAAAATTTACTGCTTACTGATATTTTTTCCAGTAACCAGTAAAATTTTACTGGTAATTAAATGCTTAATTGCAGTACCAGTAAAATTTACTGCTTACTGATATATTTTCCAGTAATCAGTAAAATTTACTGGTAATGCAAATTTGATTTGCATTATCAATAAAAATTTATTGGTTACTGCTTTTTTTTTTAAATTATCAATAATACTTTATTGGTAATTGCAAATTAAATTGCAATATCAGTAACAAATTTATTTTACTGGAATTGTACTGGTACTGAAAAGTGCCCAACTATGAATTTGATCTAAAGGGTGTCCCATAATTCACGCAAGATTTGAATGATATAGATAGAAACACTTTTTTTCAACTCTATTTTTTTTTTTTATTGAAACATAAAGTACATATCATAGAATAACACATCAGGCTGATGACCTCAACGGCTTAGCTGACACATACGCACTCTTTTGTCGAAATTTTCCGCGCCCATTCTCCATAAATGTGGCTGTATTTCAATGATGTAGCGTTGAATCTCGTCTTTCAAAGCATTTTTACTAACCTTAGACTGTGAAACTGTTTTCTTTCTTTGGTTGGCTACACTTTGGTAAATTCAAGTCTTGCCTGATTAATGGAACACCCTTTTATCGCACTCTTTTGTCGAAATTTTTGATCACCATTTTGCATAAATGGTCTGAATATCGTTAATGTAGCGTTGAATCTTCTCCTTCAAACCATTTTACAAGCCCTAAGCTGTCCAACTGTTTTCTTTTTTTGATTGGCAACACTTTACCTTTTATAATCATCAATTACCCTAGAAAAGTTTAAAAATCGTGGTGTTCTGGGTTAATTTTACATAGAAAAACGGATATTTGTGGTTTTTAGCTATACAAGTGGTAAATTGGCGGGTACGAATTCAAAACTGATTTGCACAATTTAACGTTAGTAATGATAAAAAAGCCGTTTTTTATTTTTTGTTCTGTTTTTGATCTTTTTATTTTAATGCGTATGATTTTTTGTAAGCTTTTCAAACTCTGTTTGAAGAGACGTTTTTGATTCCAAATTTGAGTAATATTTTTTATCAAACGAAACAAAAAATTGTTTGTTTATATCTCAACATCATATAAGCTTACATCGTATAGGTCAATAGCATAGTCTAATGTTTGTGAACTCTTTATCTGGATCCCGGGTTCGACTCCTACCACCTTCGGGTGCATAGTTTTTTTTTTTTTTTAATTACAAAATAAGCGCTTCGAATTTTTTTTTCTTAACATTATTAATAGCGAGTCCGTTTGGCACACTGGGAAGTAACTAAGTACTACAACATAATTGTAATGAAGTGTCTGTACGAAAAGCGTATGTACGAAAATAACTTAGTTTAGCGAAATCAATTTTCAAATATTAGATTTCTATTTGTCGCATGAATTGTTAAGATGACGGGAGCTCGTGATTCACGTGATTAAAAATTTTCCAATAATTATTGTTCTTAGACAAATAAAACACAATAATAAAGTGACATTAAAGATTGAAGAGTCAAGATAAAATAACATTAAATAGAATAGAAATAGAAAGCAATAAGCGAACATAACAAAGTTGATAATTAAATGCGATACTTTTTTTGTAAATGTCTTAAAGTTTCTAACCAGTTGTTGACGTAAATTCTAATCGAAACCAAAAATCAAATGTTATTAATATTTAATGTCTAACAGCACAAGATGTACATCAATGCGTTAGCGAATCAACATTTCTAATAAATGAATTAACCTATTACTGTTATCAAAAAAACTGGCCTCAAAATTCTTTCACGGGTATCTTGAAATTGAAAAAAAAAGATATCTACGCTAGTGGATACAAAAATATGTTTGTGTTTAGCAGACCATAACGCTTTAAATCATGCAATTTGATCTAAAGGGTGTCCCATAATTCACGCAAGATTTGAATTATATAGAAACACTTTTTTTTCAACTCTATTTTTTTTTTATTATTGAAACATAAAGTACATATGATAGAATAACACATCAGGCTGATGACCTCAACGGCTTAGCTGGCACATACGCACTCTTTTGTCGAAATTTTCCGTGCCCATTCTCCATAAATGTGGCTGTATTTCAATGATGTAGCGTTGAATCTCGTCTTTCAAAGCATTTTTACTAACCTTAAGCTGTGAAACTGTTTTCTTTCTTTGGTTGGCCACACTTTGGTAAATTCTAGACTTGCCTGAATAATGGAACACCCTTTTATCGCACTCTTTTGTCGAAATTTTTGATCACCATTTTCCATAAATGGTCTGAATATCGTTAATGTAGCGTTGAATCTTCTCCTTCAAACCATTTTACAAGCCCTAAGCTGTCAAACTGTTTTCTTTTTTTGATTGGCAACACTTTACCTTTTATAATCATCAATTACCCTAGAAAAGTTTAAAAATCGTGGAGTTCTGGGTTAATTTTACATAGCAAAACCGACATTTGTGGTTTTTAACTATACTAGTTTAGAACTAAAATATTTCGCTCATATTCTCGCAAACTAGCATCGTTCCATAAAATGGTGTACTGAGAAAAAATCCTCTCGAGGTGATGATGTCGGAATAACATATAGTAAGCAACACCCAGGTAATTTTTGGCTTTTTTAACTTTTGGCATATTAGCTGTGTTCCAATGGCAGCGGATCTGATCCTTTCAAGCAAAACAAAAACAAGTTCAGATCCAGCTCAAATCTTGGATCCATTTGTTGGATCCAAAACGCGTTCGGAAAATTTTATTGCATCAATGGAAGTGTTCAGAAAAATACTTGTTTTATTTGGTAGCACTGGAATATTTCTTGATGGTTTGGAATTTACTGTCAAAAACATTTCAAAATAGTTTGGAAAAATTATTAAAATTTTATTTCAAAAAACGGGATTTAGTGATTTATTTATGGATAATCAACTGAGAGAAAGGCGATCATCGAAATTAGCTCAATTTATTGAACGTGTATACAGCCCTAGATCATATTGATGAGCGCAAACAGAAACTAGTAAGGGTGTAAAATTTGGCTTGGCCAAACATTAACATTCCCTACACTGCAGTATTTTTAAAATTTTGCTCATATGGGAGGTGCTACGCTCTCTTGTCCGAGTTCACCCAGTTTTTGTCCAGAGTTTGGATTTAAAGTTCTTAGTGTCTGAGAGAAAAACGTTTTCAGTATAGCGTTTTGAAGCTTTTGCTTATATAGAAGGTGTCGCGCCCTCTTGTCCGAGCTCGTCTAGTTTTAGCTTAAAGCGTGCATTTATAGTCTTTAGTATTTGAGTGAAGTTTGGTTGGATTATCTCAAAAAACACTTACAGTATAACATTTTGAAACTTTTGCTTATATGGGAGGTGCCACGCCCCCTTGTCAGATTTCACCCAATTTTTGTTGAGAGCTTTCATTTATGATTCTTAGTGTCTGAGTCGAATTTGGTTCGACTATCTCAAAAAAAGCTCTCAGAATAGCGTTTTGAAGCTTTTGCTTATGTGGGAGGTGCCACGCCCTCTTGTTCGAATTCGTTCAGTTTTTTCTCAGAGCTTGCGCTTACAATTTTTAGTATTTATTCGTGTTTTGGTTGCATTGTCGTGAAAAATACTCCTAAAATTGCATGTTGAATTTCTGTATGGGCGGTAGGCGTGTCCGTTGAACGATTTCGCTCATTTTCAATCCCCCGAGCTATCTTTGACGACGGAGGCAGTGTACCAAATTTCATTGAATTATCTTGCTTAGTTTTCCCAAAAAGTGTATTTCAACACACACACAGCCAGCCAGCCAGCCAGACAGACGGACATGGCTATATCGACTCAGGAGGTGATGCTGATCAAGAATATATACACTTTTCTTAATCTGCCACGCCTCCTTCTCTGCGTTACAAACGGAAGGACAAAGTGAATATACCCTGGGTGTAGGGTATAAAAAAATAAACGTATGTACAATGGAAACCCATCGAAAGCTCTAATCATTTGCGAGCGCAGAGAGTATAAATTAGGTATAGAGGTGGAGTTCGATCGAGCATGTCAATCGAACATAAAAACCACGAAAATTTATTGAGGTATGAGAACTCTCTACTTCAAGGTTAAACTAATTTTTATGAGTGCAAAGATGTGGCACTCTTTTAAGCGAAATTCATTTTTTAGCTGCCAAGTGATCATAAAAATTAGCAAGTCGATTTCTTTAAGAAAAACCAAAATATGTAAAAAAAAATAAACATTTCCTAACTCATTCACACATGCGTAGTTTAATCTGCAGACCATTTGCATTTCATTCCCTCCTACGTAGCAGTTGTTGTCTTTGCAATTCTTTTTTCTTGTTGTTGGATCTGATCGTAAATGGTTTTTTTCTCAGAGGAGTTTGTATTTTCATTTGTTGTTGCTTTTTTTGACTGTTGATACAAATCCTTTTGAAGCAAAAAACAAGTTTAGCCGGCGCGCAGGAAATTGAATAGGGTCAAAATTAATAAATTAAACATTGTTTTTACACCCTACACTTAGGTTACATTCACTTTGTCCAATCGTTTGAGACGCAGAGAATGAGCCGTTTTAGGTTTAGAAAATTATAAAAGGTAGGCGGGAATCGGTAGAACACCGTCAAATGTATGATTCTGAACTACTTTTCTTAGTTCCATTTTTCGAAATTTCCAAAACGAACGGAGATATAGCCATCGGCAGATCGAGATATAGCTTTATGAAAACCGGTATAAGTTCAGAACTCCTTGATGAATTTTAATAATATTGGTATCGTATCAAAGGTATTTTAATTGGCTTCAATGAATTTTAATAATATTGGTATCGTATCAAAGGTATTTTAATTGGCTTCAAAATCGGAACACAAAAGTTTAAAATCCGAGTGATTTTCGAAATATGGCGAATTTTCGGTGTTATTGTAATGTTTTGCGAATTATCATGAAAATATCTTTGTTTTACTTTTTATTTTTTCTATAAAAAAAAATGCTAATGAAGGAAATCAAGACAAATTGCATATCAAATGACAGGAAATAGATTAGGCTTTCATATTTTGTTACCAAAGTTATGAGTTAATAAGACTTTTTGAAAAAAAAAACTTGTCAAAATTTTCGAAAATTCGCCATATCTCAAAAAGCTTGACTCGGATTTAAAACTTAACTGCAACAATTTTGTAGCCAATTAAAATAACTTTCATATGACACCAATATTATTAAAATCCATTAAGGGATTCGCAACTGAAACCGGTTTTGATAAAGCTATGTCCCAACCTTCCGATGGCTATATCTCCGTTTCGGAAAATGGTACTAAGAAAAGTAGTTCCGAACAGTCCCAAGATTTTTACATTTTCCGGTGTTCTACCGTATATATACTCATTGAAAAATCGTTTGAATTAAAATGCAAATTTTCAGAGGTAGACGGAACTTTTATTGTGTGCGGTATAGGGTACATAATATTTCGCTTTATTCTTCAGTTTTTGTTTGCTGCTGCGGGGATTGTTTTTTTTTTTGATTCTATGAATGGTTTTTTTTTTATTTTGTTGTTGGAACGATGGTTTTGTTCATTTGCAACTATGTTGCCAAATTTCGAAAAGAACAAAGAAATAAATTTATAAAATTTTGATTTCATGCTCATATTACAAAAATGGTCTAAGTGATATATTCTTTGTTTCAAGATATTTAAAGGCTTGCATTAAATAAATTAAAAGATAAATATATGACAGTTATAAAATATTTAGTTGTTGATGCATAAAGTGCTGAATTTTACTTTATATTAGAGGAAGTTTAAATTTCGCAGATTATAGGTACTTTATTTTAGTGTTAAAAAAACTTATTTAGGGTACTAAATAGTTGTTGTTACAGGTTTTCGAGGCATTTACTCGTTTTAAGAAATACCCTAATTGTCTTTACAAAATGATATAATTTTGATCCAACTTTTATAAAAATAGGCTTTTTTATAATATCTTGTTTTTTAGCGACGACCTTTGTGATTGAAGTAAAAGTCATTGATCTCAAAATTTTCCAGTTAAATGGTTTCAGGTAATTTTGCCTAAAACAAACCATTTCCCGGATATTCACAAAAAAACTTTTTTTTATTAAATATAGACCAAATTATGTCAATTTGCAAAGATAATATCTGTGGACTTTTGACAAAATAACCTTACTCGAAATTGACAACTTTTCAGGAGAGCTAAAAAACTACTTTGATGCTTCTCAATTCTTTTTGTGTAAGAGTTGGAACAAATGTAAAAGTTTTTTATTATACATGAATACTAAACGAATATTTTCCAGTAACATTTTTTGCTCTAAGGTCAATAATTTTTAATACATTTGAAATAAGATGTTTTTGTCAAATATTTTTTGATTTAAGAAATTCAGTTGTTTCCATAGGAAAAGTAACTTATTTCGAAGAAGTGCTTTTGTCAAAAATTTTTTTTGTCATTTAACCTGTATCTTATCTCGACTTAAGATGTTTTGTGAAGAAAAACACCCTTTTCTTATGTCGACTTAAGTTGTTTTGTGAAAAGCATTTGTACATTGAGATAGGTTGATTTTCGATTCTATATCTCTGCAACTAAAAGTCAGAGAGATATTTTAATTTTATATATATGATTAAAATCTTAGAAAATTGTCTTATTTCGAGTTAGGTTGTTTTGTCAAATGTCTACAGATATGTAACTCTAAACAGTAAAATAACATATAAGGTGTTTTCGGAAATGCAACTTAACTTGGTTGCACTGTGCATCACATAGTATAATGCTCAACACTAAACCTATTACCGCGCTTTTTGCTTAAATATTGCGCTTCAATTGTTGCATTTATAACTATGTGATTAGAACAGTGTTCCCAGAAGGTGCACTATGTGAATATAAATTATGCTGCTGCGTTAGTACTTACGTAGTCTTGCATATCTGAAAATACTTTTAATCTACTAAATTTAACAAACATATTTTTGCAGAAAAGACTTAAGAATTACATAAAAATACAGAGGAAAATTTCACCCAGGAATACTGGAAAATTTAAATTTTTCGTGATTTTTCTTAAATCGACATAAGCTATTTTGGTAAAATAGCAATTTATGCAAAGTTAATTTCAGTAGTAACTAAACACGTTAACAATTATATGTAACATTTTGTTATTTAAACGTGAACTTTTAGATGTGTTTCCCAAAAAAATTAATGTATCACTTAGACCATTTTCACAATATGAGCCTCAAGTTAAAAATTAAAACAAATTCCTTTTTGTGCTTTTCGAAATTTGGCAACGATGCAAATTGAACTAAAAGAGTTTTTCAAAACCCAAGCAAAAATTAACCCTTTATTGCCCATGACCACCTTTTGGGATCATTAGATTCCAATGCATATATGGCATACCGATAAGCAGATATTTGTAATAATAAGAACGTGAAGCAGTCGTGTCACGTTTTTCCAGAGTATGTTATTCTTCCCGATACTATTTACATACGAGTGTGGTATGCAAAAAATATCATTCATCTGCGTCTAATATTTTTACAGATAAGTACATGTTAACAATTTAGTTTTTGGAGGACCTGACTAGGACCATTTCTCTTTCAAGATGCTGATACATTGTGAAATTCCATAAAAATCAGTAGAATAGTGTTAAATTCATAAAACACAGAATATATTCTTGCTCAGATTCACATTTTAGTTGTCTATGTTTCAACCCCTTAAAACCATCTTTTTATTGTTAGAAAAATTTATTATCTAATTTTTACCTCTGATATCGAAAATAACACTGGTCGACAAATTTCGAAAAAAATTTCGACTGGAGAAGAGGATGATGTTTCTTAAGTAATTTGGGTGCGCTGAATTCGAATCTGCAATCGGTTTTTCTCTATCAGGTCAGGTTTTGGAGATAATCGACCTTTTCGATTTTTGAGGTTATAGCTCCATTTTTTCGAACATATTTTGAGAAACCCAATTTCGATCGAATATGTTTTTACACTATTATAGAGAAAAATTCTTTAACTTTTAACAAGTGTACCAATATCTAAGATCCGATTCAAATTGTCTGAGTTATAACAACGAAAAGTTCATTTGTATAGTAGTGTTTTTACACTTTTTCGTGTTTAAGCCAAATTAAACACGGTTTTTTTGCCAGTAGCTTATACAAATATATATTTTTTATATTTTAGTGCAATAGTGTATTTAATTGCAAATATTTGAAGTTAAATTTTAGCAAAATCGGATCATTTTTAAAAAAAGTAATAAAGGTTTGAGTGAAATAAGACCATTTCGATTTTGATAGAAAAAATGAATTTTTTCAACAAAAATTTTAAAATAATTTGTGTTTTCTATTATCTCCAAAACCTGACCTGATAGAGACAAACCGATTGCAGATTCGAATTCAGCGCACCAAATACCTCTAGGAACACTATTTGGTTGCTCCAGTCGAAAATCGTGTAGACCAGTGTAACCTTTTAATAAAATTTGTTAATCTGAAACGAAAGCTTGGACACTAGAGGGTTAAATTGTAAAATTCTGAAAAAAACAAAAAATTTTGCAGCAGCAACGAAGAAAACAAAATGTAAAAATAATGTTTAATTTATCTATTCTGACCATATTCAATTTCCTGCGAGCCGGTTAAACTTGTTTTTTGGCTTCAAAGAAAGCTACAAAAAATGAAAACACAAACTCCTTTTTAGACAAAAACCATTTACGATCATAGAAAAAAAAACGTGCAAGGAATATATACCAACAACAAGAAAAAACAATTGCAAATACAACAACTGCTACGTAGGAGGGAATGAAATGCAAATGGTCTGCAGATTAAACTACGCATGTGTGAATGAGTTAGGAAATGTTTATTTTTTTTACATATTTTGGTTTTCCTTAAAGAAATCGACTTGCTAATTTTTATGATCACTTGGCAGCTAAAAAATTAATTTCGCTTAAAAGAGTGCCACATCTTTGCACTCATAAAAATTAATTTAACCTTGAAGTAGAGAGTTCTCATACCTCAATAAATTTTCGTGGTTTTTATGTTCGATTTACATGCTCGATCGAACTCCACCTCTATACCTTATTTATACTCTCTGCGAGAGCTTTTAAGGCAGAATTATGTTCGAGAACAAAACCTAAATGTACTGAAGAAACTATTTGATTTTGTTGTCCTAACAAAATACACAATGTTACAATTAATTAATAAAAAATATATGCAGTCTAAATATGTGGTTGCCGTGTCTCAATAAAATTCTATTTAAATTTACAAATTAATTATTTTTTTTTTATTGACATTAATAATTATGTTTATTTTTGCCAATGCTACCAAGTTTTTGAAATTGGATCCATGTGCGTTTCAATGTGTTTAGATCTAATTTGGATCAGATCCACTATCATTGGAACGCAACTATTGTCTGTTACAGTTAATGTAAAATTTCATTCGACAATTTGGTACGGATAACATCTTTATTTTTGCTTTCTGTTTTACATAAAAAAAGGAAGTAATGTAGTGCATTCGAAAAAAGTGCATTTGTGGTATTTTATTAACACTCAGGCAAAACAGAACACATGCAATTATTACATACTGTTGTTATTCACATTGAGTTTTGTAAACATTTTACATTGTTCCAGTCCACTCACCTTATCTCCGGAACCCGGGTCAGGAACAGGTAAATCGCTAACAGTGTTCATATCCAAGATTGATCTGAAAAGAAAAAAAAAAAACTTTCTAGAAATATTCTTTTTTTTTTAATTTTAGGGGAATACGGGATAGATTTGTACAGTGGCTATATTTCGAGAACTATAGACTTTAGCATGTTCGCGCTTGTATCCAATATTAGTGCTTTTGCAACCATTTAGCTGGTGAAATGTAGCAGTGGTACGATTGTTGACTTGTGTGTTTGTCCAGTGTAAAAGTTATTTTTCTTATCCGACTTCAACTTCGTATAATGGTAATGGTTTTTTGCTAAAATTTAATAATACTTCTGATTGTTTTTTAACAGATATGCTATTTTGCTTATCTTCTCTTCTTATACGAGCAAAAATTGTATGTTTGTTTTTTTGTACTTATTTCTGTGCCAATATTTTTTCTCGAAAACGGCTACAGCTATTTTAATGAAACTTGAAATAGAGTTAGATATCAGCATACAATGAAGAATGAGCTAGGTTTGAACTTTGTAAATGCTCACCAGGGGGCGTAGCCCTGCCCTAAATTTTAAATTTGATTTAGTCATAACTCGCAAACTATACAAGATATTTTGATGAAATTTGGTGAGCGGGTACGGCTTGATAATACCTTGTAACAGACGGGCGGGATCGGAGAAGTGCCACGCCCACTTTTCAGCCCTTGAAAATTTTGATTCAATATTACTCGAAAACGACTCCAACAATTTTAATGAAAATTTAGGAGACGTAATTTTTCAAAAGGGCTTATAACCAAAACGAGGCAAAAGTAATGTCATAATATTAATTGCCTAAAACTTTGTTATAAATTTATAATATTGGAATCTGTTTTCATGAAAAGTTGACCTGATGGCGTGAAATTAATGCCATCTCGTTAAAAATATCATATTTATCCAATAACCGATTATTATGCAAATAATGTGCATGCCATTACTTTTGCCTCGTTTTGGTTATAAGCCCTTTTGAAAAATTATTCCTCATGTTACCTCTGCAAACAAGGATTAATATGTGATACCCCACTATACTGGGAGAACTCGTTGAAGGGCGTGGCACCGCCCACAAAAATATAAAACAGTATAAAAAGAAAACTAATAAAGCAAACATTCTGAAATTAAGTGTGAGAAGCCTAATTGCTATAGAGCATCTCTGATTTGAAGGTGGGCGAAATATCACCGTTGCGCGTGGAACCTTCCATACAAGTAAAATACGTTAAATGCTATTTTTCGCAAATGTTACAAGATATTTATATGAAATTTCGTATGTAGGTACTGCTTATTAATATCTTGTTATAACCGAAAAGTAAGCGGTATCGAAAAAGTACCACGCCCCCTTTTTAACCATTGAAAATTTTGATTCAATATTACTCAAAAACGACTCCAACAATTTTAATGACAATTTAAGAGATTGTACCCCTAAAAACGATTATTAATATGTGATATACCGTTATATTGGGAAAACTCATGGAAGGGCGTGGCACCGCCCACAAAAATATAATACGCTATAAAAAGAAAACCACTAAAGCAATCTTTCTGAATTTAGCTGTAGGGAGTCTACTTGCTCTTAGGCACCTACAAACTGAAAGTAGGCGAAATTCGCCGGTGCGCGTGGAACCTCTCATACAAGTAAAATACATTAAATGCTATTTCTCGCAAGTGGTACGACATATATTGATGAAATTTGGCATACGGATCTGGATAATGAGTATCTCAAGCATAACGAAAAGAAGGCTTTGTTCGATAATTGCCACTCCCACTTTTTATCAAAGTAAACATTTTGGTTAATAACTCAGTCACAAAAAAAAGTGGAATGAACTTTTTATTCTTATATACAGTCTTATGCACTTTTTGACGCTGAATCCGTCTCCATCAGGCGAACTGTCATTATACCTGCAGGATTTTGAAATATCCTTGCTTGAAGTTGAAGAAAACGCTGTGTTCTGTCTTACAGCGCAGCTACAAGAAAATGAAATTTTTTTTATTAATAGCATCAAATAGCCACACTCTTTCTTATCAAAATATCCTTTCTGATTTTTCTAATAGGAGTTCCGAGTTATGATTCTTTGATGATAAGATATTTCTGCCCCCATACAAAAGACGAAATATTTTGGGTGCGTGGCATATCCCATTTATTTATTTTAGGACATTCTATTTCACCAAAAAAAAAAAATTTGAGTTTTTGATATTTTTCTATACCATTCGATACTTTCCGAGTTTTTTGTTATTATTATTCTCATCGGTTAATTTATCATTTTGAAAGCATAACCATTAGAGGTGAAAAAAAATAGCTATGAATAAAAACATCGACTAAAATAATAAGATCAGATTCTTGACCGAGCAGGGATCGGTCTCCAGGTACTAGTTTTTATAAAATAACAAACATTTATATTGATCCGTTTGGGCCACATTCGTACATATAGTTACGAGATACCCAAGAAATTACCCTACTAAAGCATAATTTTAATTTATTACATATAAAAAAAGTAAGATTGGATGTATAATTACCAATTCATGAAATTACTGAAACACACCCAAAAACATACGTTGCATTTCAAGATAACCTTTATTTGCAGTTAGTCGACAGCTATGAAAGTCATGTCTCCATAGATGCAGTTAATATGAAGCAAACAAAGACTGATGAGCAAAAACAAAAGATTTTCAACTCTAAAGTATACCTACGTACGAGGACCTCAACGGTACAATTTTCTTCGTAAATTTAAAAATTAAAACTTTATTTATTGCTCGTTAATAAAAACATTTATTTCTTTGAACAATAAAATAATAAATTTTAAAAATCTGACATGACATTAGAATTAGTTTAGTTTTACAATTATTCTAAATTAAAAATGGTCATTATGTATTTTACAAACATAAATCAAATAACCACAACTCGGTCTTTTTTTTTAATTTTATTACGTTTAAATTGGCTTTGACCTAAACTGGCACTTTGATATTAAATTTTATATAAAATTTATATCAATCTGCAAGTTGAATTTTACCCAGATATTGTGAAAACGGCATTTTTTGTCAAAAGAAATTATTTTCAAAATATCTGCATGCTACCTCAAATATACTTTGAGCTAGAGGCAGTTTAAATGATAATTACATTTTGTTATTAAAATATGTAGGTTTAAGTGTCTTTACTGTAAGCCAAGATTGTGCACAGGTAGAGGGTTTTGGAGGTTACCCCCCCCCCCCCAGGTAGATCTTTTGCCCATATAAATTATATATGAATTGAATAAAATGTAATAAAATTATAAAATTTATATAGAAATATATGAAAAACCCCTTCCGGAGCAAATCTTTCGCAAGGCGCTGCTGGAGAAAATTCTGGGGACACGTAGCTAAAATACAGAGCTGTCCCCGGAAAGACGTATACCCCACGTAAGGCTACGAATGTACCCCGCATATGTGGCCTATGTAAACAATAGCCGACACTAATTTATACAACAGTAAAAGTGCGTTTAAGCCTTGGCAAAAGTTATCATGTAGTAAAAAAAAATTCATTGACAGGTTGATATCAAAATCGTTCTTTTTAAATATATGACTAAAAGTTCAATGCAAAGTTAACAGATAAGTACTAATAGGGTTATTCTGGTTAATACAGCAGAAAGTCTTTCGTAGTACATTTCAGAAATACTTTCTAAAATTAAACAAGACTTCCTAAGACTGTAGGCATTCTGGCGCAAAAGTCTTATGTAGTAGACAGACGGCAGCATAAATTCGCAATTGAAACTTAAAAATGCAAATGAAAATTTTACCCTGACAGACGACAGTTTCTGACAGCTTCTACATTTAGTAAACAGCTGATTTGTTTGTTTACTTTATTTTTCGACTGCACCTGCTCACCTGCCGATAGTCCTCGAACCAGTTAGTGCGTTTTTTTTTTTTTTTTGATTCTGGTCTTAAAATGAAAAAATTTCTTTGGATTTTATCCATACATATTTTTTATTTATTTCAAAACTCACTTTTGCTCACTACATTTCCCTTTTTTTTCTTGTTGAAAATATTTCTTAACTGAATGGACATTTATAATAGAGTAATTTAGGGTAATGTGGACTATGCGGGTAATGTGGTGCACCCTTTTATTTTTCATATTAAAGACTGCACAACAATTCTGGTTATTTGTGCACAATAAAAAGCGAAAAACATATTCTTTACGCTCTTTGGCTTTTCTATAATGCTAATTATTCGTGTGAAATTCTTAGCATATGCTGTGAGGTCAAGTTGACTTATTTGTAGTACTTGGTGAATAACTAAGTTACTTCCTCAGAACTCAGTTTTCTAAAATTCAAATAACTCTAATGCAACTGTGGATCTATTATTCAATGCATTAGCAAGTCTGATTTTACATTTCTTTTATATAATCAATGATTATTTCAAAAACGTGATGTATTCGGGTAATGTGGACTACCCCATATTATATACCGTATATCAACTTTGACTACTGGTACAAACCATGTATAAACGATCAAGAAATTTGTTCATGGCATCCGATTTGGCTATAAATTGGCATAAGCAATAGCTGCATAGTGGAAAAAATTACTACGAAATATTTTTTCAAAATTTAAAAAAAATGGCGGAGATATGGGACTTTGAAATTTTTAGGTTAGTTTTTTTTGAGAAGCTATAACTTCGGTTGCATTTATCCAATTTTCAATTTTATGGTGTTAAATGATTTGTCTTAAAACAGACTTTAAAATAAAAATTAGCAAACATTTTTTTTTTCTTTTTATATATATTTTACACTGAAAAAAAAAATTTAAATTGAGTTTCCCAAAATACGTCCTTTTTAATATTTTTTATTTTTCTTGTAAAAAAAGCTACAAGTGTAACTTACCAGTCCTCCAAAAATTGGAGTGGGCCTCCCAGTGGTTCTCCAGAAAAACAATAAAATGTAGCTTTTGCCGCAATTTTTCAGTACAATTTTTTTGAATTTGAAATTTTTAATTAAACGTTAATTTGAATTTGAAAAAAGTGCGTTGGTACTTATATTAGTACTATACAAGCAAAAAAACAGTCAATAAACTATTTTCAGCATTTGAAAATTTTTTTTAATAAAAATTTTAAATTAAAAAAATGTACTGAAAAATTGGGGAAGATGCTACATTTTATTGTTTTTCTGGAGAACCACTGGCAGGCCCACTCCAATTTTTGGAGGACTGGTAAGTTACACTTGTAGCTTTTTTTACAAGAAAAATAAAAAATATTAAAAAGGACGTATTTTGGGAAACTCAATTTAAATTTTTTTTTTCAGTGTAAACTATATATAAAAAGAAAAAAAAAATGTTTGCTAGTTTTTATTTTAAAGTCTGTTTTAAGACAAATCATTTAACACCATAAAATTGAAAATTGGATAAATGCAACCGAAGTTATAGCTTCTCAAAAAAAACTAACCTAAAAATTTCAAAGTCCCATATCTCCGCCATTTTTTTAAATTTTGAAAAAATATTTGGTAGTAATTTTTTCCATTATGCAACTATTGCTTATGCCAATTTATAGCCAAATCGGATGCCATAAAAAAAATCTTGATCGTTTTGAAATGGTTTGTACCTACTATTACACCTTAAAAAGCTAATTGCATGTGTAGGATACCCGAGTTTAAGTAATGTGGAGTACTATTTTACGTATGATTCGATACCCTTTCTTATTTATTCACATGTTAGTATGAACTAGAGTTCGCCTTGTGGCCGAAATTCGACCATTTCGATTTGACCATAAAATAAAGGAAAAAGTTTTTATACCCTTCCTTGGTCGATAAAACACAAAAAGCTTTTAATATTCTTCCTTAGGGTTCGGACTATCTGCATCGATGCAGCAGCTAAGTTGCAATATCGTACTTTCCATTTAGAGGCGTGTAACTCCTACCAAAGAGTAAACAGTTTTTGATATCTTTCTATACCAAAATTCATAAAAATCAATCATGCTATCGTGCTGTATAGTGCTAAATCTATATCTATACCAAATTTCATAAAAATCGTATGCAGTATTTTCGCCATGAGAGCGTTTTTTCCATTTAGGGGCGTGGCACTGTCCACTGAAAACATAATGGTCATGTGATCGTTCCTTAGTGCCAATCAATGGTCATGTGATCGTTCCTTAGTGCCAATCCTATCTCTATATCAAATTTCGTTAAAGTCGATGTAGCGCCTTAGCCGTCAGAGCGTTTTTTTCATTTAGGGGCGTGGCACCGCTCACTGAAAAACATAATGATCATGTGATCGTTCCTTAGTGCCAATCCTATCTCTATATCAAATTTCGTTAAAGTCGATGTAGCGCCTTAGCCGTCAGAGCGTTTTTTTCATTTAGGGGCGTGGCACTGCCCACTGAAAAACACAATGATAATATTATCGTTCCTTAGTGCTAACCCTATCTTCATACTAAATTTCGTTAAAATCGATGCAGCGGTTTAGCCGTGAGAGCGTTTTTTTCATTTAGGGGCGTGGCACCGCTCACTGAAAAACATAATGGTCATATTATCGTTCCTTAGTGCCAACCCTATCTCCATACTAAATTTCGTTAAAATCGATGTAGCGGCTTAGCCGTGAGAGCGTTTTTCCATTTAGGGGCGTGACACCGCCCACTTAAAAAAAATATAGCCCTATGCACTGCTCCTCCTCAGCACCTTTCCAACAAAAAAAAAATCAAGCAAATCGGTTGAGATTTAGGTATAGAAACTGGGACTGAACCGATTTCGTTTGCCTATTTATATATAGATTTGGTTTATCTTACCAGAAAATATTATTTAATAAGAATATATAGCTATTTCATAGCAAATATAATCTTAAAAATTACTACTCGCCTTTTAGTCAACAAAATTTGCGAATAACGGTACTTCTTTATGGGCAGGGTGAGCCACATTACCCGACACTTTTCTTTTTCAGCTATTTTTAGGTACTTTCAATTTAACTGGCCTCACGCTTGAAAATGTTAATATTTTAGTATACAAAATTATCAAATAGTAAAAACAATAGAATAACTAATACAAATAAATTGACCAAGCTTACCTACTACCATTACTTTGGTAGAAATTGGTAAAAAAGAAAAAGGTAACCACATTACCCTAAATTACTCTAACTTTAATAGAGTGAGACAACTGGATGTTTTTTCTGTCAATAAAAGAAAATTTAACTCATAAGTTGAAAGAGTTTTATTAATATTTTTAACGCGCTGCTATTTTTATAAACAAAACTGTATATAATGACATAAAATTTAAAAAATTTTTAAATGGTAAAAATTCTCGAAAATTCGCCATATCTCGAAAACCATAACTCGGACTTACACCGATTTTGTAGGCACTCAAAGTACCTTGCTGACACCAATATTTTTGAAATCTATCGAGGGGTTCAGAACTAATACCGGTTTTCATAGATACAATATCCCGATCTTCCGATGGCTACATCTCTGAATTTAGGTTCGAGCCACACTTTTTGCTGCCGTTGTTGTGATTATGTTATCCCTTAAGACCTATCTTGCGCAAAAAAATTGCGACCAAAAGTAAACTTGTTGCTTAGTTTTTGCAATTTTCAGATTTGGGAGTAATATTTTATAAATTAATGGCGGAGTTTCCAATTTACACAGGTTTTTATAAAAAAATATTTCTCCGAAACTAACTATATACTCCAAGTCAGTCCTTCGATGCTACAATCTACTTCAAACCCTCAGCAGTAAGTTTGAAACATGCCTGAACTGGGTACCTGGTCACCAAGGTATAGAGGGCAACGAAATTGCTGATGAACAGGCAAAAGTTAGTGTGCTACTCGATGGTGAACCGACTCGATGGTGAACCGTTAAGCGTATCACTTCCCTTACAGCACCACAATGTTATACGTCAGAAATCGCTTTACTGTGAGGCTAACCTAAAATAGATCAACTCAAATACTAGCAAAATAACCAAAAATTTTTGCCCAACTTTCTGTAAATATAAAACCGACTACCTTCTCTCTTTATCTCGAAAACATGTAGAACTGCTGTAGGAGCCATCACTGCACACTGTCTTATTGGTTATCATGCTCATAGAATGGGCATTCTAGCGGATAGTAGGTGTCGGTGGTGTAATGAAGACGAAGAGGAGAATTTGGAACATCTGCTGTGTTTTTGTCCAGCGCTTTGTACAACCAGATTTAAAACCCTTGGACAAATGTTTTTTAACAATCTTGAAGGACTTGCAGATACTGGTCTAAAAACCATAAAAAACTTCGCAATGGCTTCTAATGCCTTCACGCTCAAGCCTGAAGAGGGCTGAAACCCCATTTTTACATCTAATTAATTACATCTACGCGACTCAACGTCCGGGATGATGTGGTGTTGTTTATGGACTTTTTTGGTCTATGTGTGGCTAATTTGCCGCCACTTAAACCTAACCTAACCTAACTATATACGAGCGACAATTGACAGTCTTTGTTAAAAACAAAAACAAAGTGAGTTTGGTTCTAAAAAAAAACAGGGCTTTCGGAGCTAAACTACACTTAATTAAGCCCTGCGGTTTTTGCTGTCTACCGAGGTTATCTTGTAATGTCAAAGGCATAAAAAAGAAACCGCCCTTATTATGAATAAAGTGGCAGCACGCAACACCGGCGGCTGCTGCTTTACTTCTTCGATAAATAACTATAAAATCGGCAGTGTTGCCAGTAAAAAACTTTCAAAATCCTAAGAAATCGAGAAAAAATCCTCAATTTAAGCGAAATTTCTCATATCTGAAAAAAGACGGCGAAATAAGATAATCCAATTTTAAAGATTTTCAAAAGCCGGAACTTAAACTTTAATTTTATGGAAAAAGTCATAAATTTCTGTCATATCATATTCAGCTTATGGTTCATTGTTCAGTTTATGTACATACATAAAATAATATTTACATTTCATGAATGTTATATAGAATACAGTGTAAGTAATAATCACATAACTGTCTTTAAATTAGGAAAATTCGGTGATACCGCAATGTGTTTTTCTTCAAAAACCTTATTTCAACTGAGCTCTGGAAGAACTTTGTGATCTAACAATGCATGTTCCCTCCATTCAAGTATTACTGGTTGATATTACTAACTTTTTTTTTTTTTTTTATTTCGAATAAGTCTGTATATATACAATAATTCAATTTTTAAATATTTACAGTAGTTCTACCAAAAGGTCTTATGAACTAAAAAAATGCTCACAACCAAATATAAAATTGAGCTATTATTACATACATATGTTTTATCTTAATAAGCTAAATAGGATACAATTCAATACTTTAGAATAAAGCTATTAGTCTATTTCTATCTAATAAAAATTCTTTCAGTCTTTTTTTAAATATCACCATATTTTCTAAGCCCTTTAAGGATCTATCAAGCTCATTATAATAAATTACACCGTTATGGGAAATGTTTTGAGATGATATCATATTACACGCACGAGAGACAACCAGGTTATCTCTGTTTCTTGTATTGTAAGAGTGTTGAAAGCTTACAATTTGCACAGTGTTGGGAATTAAGTTTTTTGTTATTTTGTGAATATAGCAAAGTAATTGATATTTATAAATCTGCTTCACTGGTAAGATACGAAAGTTGAAGAATATATCCACAGAGTGATAGCGATAGTGTAAATTAAATACGTTTTTAAGCATTCTGTTTTGTATCACCTGAATTCTATTTATATTGGAGAAAGAACCCCATGTGCCAGCTGCTTTTAAGATCAATCTTCATACAATTCATTGTTTGTAACAGATACTCAGTTATTTTTGACGGATCTTCAGTGCAAGTTTGATTTCTGAGATTCATATTGTTCTAATAAACATAAGTTTTAATAAAAAGCCACAGCGTCAAAACTGATAAAAGAATTTAGATTCCTTCTGAAAAATAATTGGCGAAAATCCTTAAATCTTTCCTAACTCACTTTTATTATAGTAAGAACAGAAAGCTGCTAATAAATGGTTAATATCAAAAATTAAAACGAATCCTCAAAAATTCCTCAAATAAAAGTTCTTCAAGCGGATTCTGAATTCCTCCGATTTTGAGAAATTCCCCACATTTCGGCAACACTGAAAATCAGCCTGACAGTTGAAACAAAGTGGAAAGTGGAATCAATGAATAATTATCAAATGCTTTCATGGAAAATTGTTAATACTGTTTTCGTTAAATTTTTCAAAATGGACCATTTTTTCTAATTACCTTATTTCCTTTTGTATAGTGGTTTATCCTTAGAACAAAAATCGAGTACTTGGTCACGTGAGATGTCAAAATGGTTGAACAGCAATCTTTTCTGTCTTTGGTTAAAATTTTTTCTTTACTCGTATTTGGCTTGTTCAAGCTTAAAATTTGCCTTTTGTTATTAAGCAAGATGCAGTTATTGATTTCTTTTTTTTTTCTTATTACGTACAGGATAGGAAACACACACGAAAAGCAATGTAGAAATACGAAAGAATTTCAGAGAAAAATTTGCCGGATTTTTCTTAAAATACTTGATGAGATAAAATAGGAGTAGGTAGATAATCGCACTTTTAACAGAATTTAATAAATAAAAAAACAAAACAATTTGAACGGAACAAAAAGACTAGGCTTCTTTTAGCACATAAAACACAGAAAAGAGCAGCATCAACACCTACAACACGCGCAAACAACGTACACTTGTAAATTAAGCGACTTGGCAACTGCTCATAGAAAATCAAAAGCAGTGAAGCTTAATTCTGCCGACGTCCTCTGCTCACACGTATTCGCTGTCAGAGAATGCGTGTGATTTGCTAAAACCATGCTACCTTATGTTGGAAATTTACTTTTGTGGGAGTTCATTCTTAATTTTGGGTGTTATCAGGCGATTGCTGGATTTTTCTGGGATTTACTTGGGAATTTAATTGCAATAAAATTTAATGAACATATAGACGCAAGTACTCTAATAGGGCTATTCTGGCGACAGTATTAGAGCTGTCAAACAGCTCACCACAGTATTCACTGCTACGAAAGTAGCAACGAAGATGTTTTGGTATTCTGGCAGCATTTCGAAAGCTCTTTTCCGTCTTTATGAATACGACTTTTAATACCTGCTACGTAGGAGATCTTAGAGCGATCTTAAAACTATTAGTTGCTTGCTGTCAGGTTTTTATTATGTGAAAAGTGCAGAATTATGAAAAATGTTATTTTATTGCTTGTTTATAATTTTTTATCATAAAACAGCTGGGCTTAATGTTAGATTATCGACTGTTAATATTTTCTTTTTAAACCTAATTTGGCTTATTAAACTTTTAATTTTAAGAAAGAAAATATAATCAAAAATGTCTGGTCGGATCTACTTTCGGAGATATAGCCATCGAAAGATCGGGATATAGCTTTAATAAAAACCGATATAAGTTCGGAACCCCTGGCTATATTTTGATAATATTGGTGGCATATGAAAGGTATTTTAACACACTACAAAACTGTTTTACAAAAATTTTAAATCCGAGTCAACATTTTCGAGATATGGCGTATTTTCAAAAATGTTGACCAGTTTTTTATTTTTAAAGCACTATTTTTCCAAAAAATGTCTTATTAACCTATAGTTTTTGTAACAAATTATAAAATCCTAATCAATTTCATTCGATTTGATATGCAATTTATACCTCATTTCCTTCATTAGCACATTTTTTATAAGAAAACAAAAAAGTAAGCCAAAGAAATTTTCATGAACAACAACAACGGAAATTTGGAATTTTGCTAGCAAACTATTTGATGGATATATTATAGACTGATTCGCGGCCGAAGACCGCCGTGAAGCCGGTATTGGATTTCTGGGAGTTTTAAATCCGGAGCTGCGGCCGAAGCCGCCCACTTACTCCTACTCTTATGCCAAATTACTGTGGGAAAAAAAATCGGCCCAAATTTCAGAAAAATCGTAATATCTCGAAAACTACGAATAAGATTTAGAAAATTTTTTGTTCAGTATTGTAGCTTATTAAATTACCTTTCATATGCCGTTTTTGTTAATAAGACATTTGTGGAAAAATAGTGCATTAAAAACAAAAAAACTGGTAAAAATTTTCGAAAATTCGCCATATCTCCAAAACCATGACTCGGATTTAAAACTTTAGCACATCGTTTTTATATCCAGTTAAAATACCTTTCATATGACACCAATATTATTAAAATCCATTAAGGGATTCTGAACTTTTACTGGTTTTCATAAAAGCTATATCCCGATCTTCCGATGGCTATATCTCCGAAAGTAGATTTGACCAGAACTTTCTGTTGCTGTTGTTGTAATTAATTTCGAGAGCCCTATTTGGGCAAAAAAAAATATAAAAAAAACAACAACAGTTTTTAAAGTAAAATTGTTGCCTAAGATTTGGCAGTTGTTAAATTTTTGTTTGTATGAGTGATAATGATAAAGGGAAAAACAAAATTATAACTATTTTGGTTTAATATTTGTTCTAATAGTTACAAAAGAAAAGAAAAGTTTGTGTAAAAACATATAGCAACAATTTCTGCACAATATTATATGGCGGCGCGCAGGAAGAACTTATTTTGCATGTCAAAATAAAAAATGTAACCCGGCATCTTGCCTTGCTATCTGTCAAAAGTCTATAATCAAAACAAAGAATTTTGACATTTTCGTAGTTTAAGAAGAAGCAGCATTTGTTATCGCTGCAACCAGAGCAATTCAACCATGTTAGTTTGCACAATTTGACAAGTTCACCTCGAAAGCTTTTATGTGGTGAATTTATGAGCTTTTTCTAAAAGATTTCTGCGCCAGAATACCGAATGTCTTCGGGAATCTTAGAAAGTAATTCTGACATGTATTCAGAAAGACTTTCTGCTGTCTTAGCCAGAATAGCCCTATAAATCACTTGGACAAATAAAATGAATAAATAAATTTATTTCAATTTATGTCGCATTCTTCCTACTAATTTTTTTGCTAATAGAGTAAATATTAAATTATATGCTAATTCGCCATTGGATTTTTTTTTTATAGTTATCTCCAAAACAAAACAAGATAGCAAGACTTAGGTGCTTTGTTTGATTCCAGTTTTTCATTTCTTTCTCATTTAGATTATGTTGTGAATAAAGCCTATGCTATGTAAAAATATTATTTAACTTTTTCGATTTATTCTAGGTCGTTTTATGTAAAAACAGAGTTAAATTTTCTTGAAATTAATTTTTGAAGCAAATTTTTCAGTATCTTTTATGCCTTAAGTCTCCCACCTCGAAAACGGAGCGGGATATTGCATATTTTATTTAAATTTTTCAACTTATTTTGGGACGTTTTATGTGGAAACATCGTCAAATCCAACAATTCCAGAAATTTATTCAATATTCTCGTATTGTTTAAGTTTTATACCTTGAAAACGAAGAGAGATATAGAAAAATTTTATTTGATAATATCAACTTATTTGCGGATGATTTATACAAAATCATTGCCAAATCGAGGAGCTACCGAAATTGAAGAATCCCTCCCTTAACTTCATATACTAATAGCTGTGTTTTAGAGGGCAGCGTGTTGACACGTAGTTACCACATCAACAGTCTACTTTGCGCTTAATAATTAAACACGCAAATTTATCTGTTTTAAATTAAGCACTTTAGTTGATGCTATCCCATACGTTTCTCAGAAAGTGCCTAATTAAATGTAAACTGTTGTCTAAAACACAGCTAATGGGGAGCGGATAGAATCCAGCTTAAACGTCTAGCTTTTTTTCGTAAAATGTCACAATTTCTGTATTTATTTATTTGTAATCAATATTTCTAATTTTAACAAAATGTAGAATATTTTCTTACAGATATACAAAAACTGTGATTATTCCTCTAATCAATTGCCGATATTGGGAATAATGCATTTTCAAGTAAAAGTATGTATTTTTTTTTCCGGGATATATTTTTGTACTTCGACCGCTGTGGCATTTTTCAACGCCGAGGTGAAATGAAAAAAACGGCAGCAGAGAAACGAATGGGACCATGGTGAGGGAGCAGGGCAAAAAGGGGTGAACGAGTGGGACGTTGGTATCTCCTGTGTGATCGGGTGGAACTGAAGGGAAAAATGCAACCGTGAACAAGGTGAATTTGGTGAATATGTAGTCAGCTGATTCTGACATTTCTCAAATTGATAGTTTCTCACGACCAAAGTTTCCTCGACAATTTCTACTATGAAATAATACATTTGGTTCAAAAGAAATTGCATTATTACAAAGGTATTTACTCAATGTTTAAGAAGATGTACGTGCAAAAACGGCGTCAAATGATTAAAGAAAACGAGAAACAGGAAAAGTGCATTAGAGAGCTTAAAGCCCATGGTCAATCCAAGAAGGCTGCAGAAAAGAAACAAAAAGAAGTTATAACACGCAAACAAGAGAAAATAAATCAAAACAGCAAAAAGAGTATGAGGATATTGGCCCTCAAGAATTATTGGAACGTCCTAAAGAGTATTTAGTTATGTTTCGTTTCCCGGAACCATCACAGCTGCAACCTCCCATACTGGGCTTGCACAATGTCACATTTGCTTTTCCAGGGCGGAATCCGCACTTTAAAAAAACTGATTGCGGTATGCAAAAGTCTAGAATGTGGCGTCAAGCTAAATTGGATAATCCTGACCCGAAAAAGTTTATACCAGTGCCCATGATTGGTTTAAACGATCTTAAATAGCGCATCAAATGTATCAAATGAATGGAACGCCAAGTGCATATCGCGCTATCGACAGAGATTCTTTCGTGAAATTTTTATTTGCTGTCGGAATGGAATAATGGTGATGCAAAGTACGGAGTGTGACCTAATGTCCCTGAAGTATGAAATTTGCAATGACACATAAAAACTCGGTTTATTTTACCTTTTTTTGTTTTGCATCAAATACAGCTTGCAGTCGTTAGTGGGATGTTATATGCAATTAGTGGTGCAGAAAATACAACAATCGAGCGCTATGATGACGAAAACAATAAATGGACTATGATGTGCATCTTAACTGAAGGCATATCTGGAAGATTATGCACTACATTTAACGATCAAGTCATTCTACTTCACAAGAATCGTGTTGAGGAATATAACTCTACAGCAAAGGAGTAGATTGTGAATACTCCATTTAAAGGATTAGAGAATGCGTTTTACATATTTTTATTTTCAGGTTCACTTTAAGATTCAAAGTTTATTGCAGATTGATTTAATTTATAGATATCTTAAGTCTATTGTACATTTGTCACGAAATGTTCATATATGCTAAATGCATTTTTTGTTACATTCAAAATTAGCATTAACGTAAAATTAAATGTTGCAACATGTGAACTAAAATCAAAAAAAAAAACTAGTAAGGGTGGTATCTTTGGCCTGGCCAAACACTTAATACCTTACACTGCATTTCAAGTATATTATTAAACACTTAGTCGATAAAAACTATCCAATATTCTTGTACATATAATTTTTTATTAAAATAAATTGTTTTATTCCTCCGTAACTCCTAGGAGAGCATAAGAACAAATTGCTTATATGGGAAGTGCCACTCCCTCGTGTCCGAGCTTACCTTGATTTTGCGTAGAGCTTGCATTTACTGTTTGAGTAAAACTCGGTTAGGTTTTTTAAAAAAATCTTTCAACATAGCATTTTTAAACTTTTGCTTATATGGGAGGTGCCACACCTTCGCCTTCTTTTTGCTCAGAGTTTGCAATTAATGTTCTTAGTGTTTGAGTGAAATTTTGTTGGGTTATCTCAAAAAACGCCTTCAATATAACATTTTGAAAATGTTGCCTGTATGGGAGGTACCACGCCCTCTTATCTGAAGTCGCCTAGTTTTTTCTCAGAGCTTGCATTTATTGATTTGAGTATTTGAGTGCAATTTAGTTGGGTTATCTTAAAAAACGCTTTGAGTATAGCATTTTGAAACTTTTGTCTATATGGGAGGTGCCACGCCTTCTAGTTCGAATTCGCCTAGTTTTTGCTCAGAGCTTGCACTTACTATTCCTAGTATTTATGTGTATTTTGCTTCTGTTATTGTAAGTAATGCTCGTGTCCGTCGACCGATTTTGCTCATATTTCATCCTCCGAGCTAACTTTTGCAACGGAGCCAGAACACCAAATTTCATTGAATTATGTTGCTCAGTTTTCCCAAAAAGTGTATTTCCACACACATCCAGCCTGCCAGCCACCCAGACAGACGGACATGGCTATATCGACTCAAGAGGTGGCACTGATCAAGAATATATATACTTTTCTATATCTGACAAAGTGAATATACTCTGGGTGTAGGGTATAATTATGTATTCTTATGCGTTGCTTTGCAGGTTTCTCCTTCATATAAAGGGTCCATCGGAAAAACTTTTAAAGTCCACTAATTTCCTATGTATCAGGTAAAGGTTAGATCATGTCAAGTAAAAACTAGTAAGGGTGTTACCTTTGGCCTGGCCAAACATTAAATACCCTACACAGCGGTTTTTTCAAAATTTTGCTAATATGGGAGGTGCCACTCCCTCCGAATTCACCCGGGTTTTTCTCAGAGTTTGCTTTTATAGTTCTTTGTATTTAAGTGAAATTTGGTTGGATTATCTGAAAAAATGTTTTCAGAATGACGTTTGAAGCTTTTGCTTATATGGGAGGAGCCACGCCCTTTTGTCCGATTTTATCCAGTTTTTGCTTAGAGCTTGCATTTATAGCTTTTAGTGTCTGAGTCATATTTAGTTCGATTATCTCTAAAAACGCTTTCAGTACAGCGTTTCGAAGCTTTTGCTTATATGAGAGGTGCCACGGCCTCTTGTCCGAATTCGACCAGTTTTTGCTCAGAGTTTGCGCTGACATTTTGTAGTATTTATGTATATTTTGGTTGCATTGTTTTGAAAAATACTCCAAAAATTTTGCATTTTGAAAATATTTTTTGTATGGGCGGTAGGGCGTGTCCGTTGACCGATTTCGCTCATTTTCAATCCCCGAGCTAACTTTGACTACGGAGGCTGTGTACCAAATTTCATTGAATTATCTTGCTTAGTTTTCCCAAAAAATGTATTTCCACACACAGCCGTTACCCAGCCAGCCAGCCAGCCAGCCAGCCCAGCCAGCCAGACAGACGGACATAGCTATATCGACTCAGGAGGTGACGCTGATCAAGAATATATATACTTTTCCATATCTGCCACGCCTCCTTCTCTGCGTTACAAACGGAAGGACAAAGTGAATAATACCCTGGGTGTAGGGTATAAATAT